>JAVJIF010032115.1:0-19212 GCA_038442645.1 Agave tequilana | reverse complement strand
TTAGTGTATTTTGATGATTACAAAACATATTAGTTATTTGTACTAATAATATTTGTTGTTTAAGTGTGTTTCAGGTTCTATTCATTCTAGAAGTCTTCTCTCACAAATACAAGGATTTGGACTCAAGTCAACTCCAATTGGCTCAAGGAACAAGTGTTGAAGATCATATGAAGAAGCCTATTGAAGATCTTGAAGTCCTTAGAATCATTGTAAGAATAGAATGTTAAAGTTTGAGTCTTGGTTATTTGGCTCTAGGATACACACACACACCAAATTTGTTTTGATAAAATTTGGTCTTGTTTTCATTTTCAAAATTTGGTTTCATGCCTTAGTAGAGATTTACATGAACCTAAGTTTTATAAAATAAATATCTTGTCTAGATCATGTATACATACTCCTACTAATATGTTACTCTAGTTTGTTTAAACCTAAAACAATTTTTCAAAGTTCAAAACCTGCAGTTTTTCCCATTTCAGGCTGACCGGCCGACCGGCCCGGTCGACCGGCGCCACAGCCTGGACGTGCACGTCTGTGCACGTCCGTCGGTCGACCGCACGGTCGACCTACCAAGAGCACACTGCTCTCTGGTTTTCTGAGTCGACCGGACCGGTCGACCGGAAGAAGGAAACTGTGTTTCCTCTTTTGGGACGGCGACCGGACCGGTCGACCGAGAGCCAACGGCTCTTTGCAGCTGGGCTGGCGGTCGACCGGACCGGTCGACCGCCAGGCCTGCAACAATCCAACGGCTCTTTCCTCTTTGGGCTATTCTGAAAAACTGTTTTTCTTTTCTGCTTAACAGATTTTTGGAGAGTTGTTGGGGAGCTTTTGCAGGTCAAATTAGGTGTAAAGAAATGTTTTTAACCTATTTTCTAACCCTATAAATAGAGGAGAAGTCTCTCTTGCATATTACCTAGAAAAATCCTCAAGTTTGTGTTGTTTTCAAAAGAGAAAAGAAAAGAGTTTAAAGCCTTCATTCCAATTCTTTTAAAGTTTGTTTTTCAGTTGTGTTTGATTGTCTATATCACTCTACAACTGAAGTTTTCTCACCACACTTCATAGAGCCAAAAATCTATACTCATTCTATAGTGAAGTTGTAATAGAAGTGAGAGTGTTGTAAAAGAGTTTGAGAAAAAGTGTAGTGATCTTGTTGTGATCACTTTGTTCTTGTAATCCTTTCCTTGTGGAGCAACCTCTTCGGTAGAGGTCCTTTGTACTCGGTGGAGCTCGGCGCTCGGTCTTCGGTAGACCAAATTGTAAAGGCGTCCTCGGTGGATAGTGGAAACCCTTCACGGAGGTGAAGGCGGGAGTAGAGCGGTGGCTCGAACCTCGAAACAAATCACTTTGTTTGCGATTGCCTTTGCGTCTATTCTTACTTTACTTTTCAATAGCTCCTTATTGCTTTCTATTGCATACTTGTGATATTGTTTGAATCTCTTGTGATACTATTTGCTTGCTTGTAATTCTTACCATATATTATTGTGTTCGCATCATTCTTCATATCATCCATTTCATACTTGTGTGTGCCAATCCCGTACTCATCCAACAAGAGCTTCACATAGCGCCTCAACCCATATCAAGGGGAATCAAGAGAGTTTAGTCCAGAGCCTCGCAAGGGAATTCGGCTACACTTGTTGGATTGTACTAAGTTGAGCCTCACTTGTTTTTAGGTTCCGCATTTAGAGTGTTAAAATTTTAAGATTAGCAATTACACCTATTCACCCCCCCTCTAGGGTTTTTCAATTGGTATCAGAGCTTGGACTCTAGGATTTGGTTTAACAACCTTAGAGAAGATCTAATTTGCTAATCATTTCATTCATATTCATATAGTAAAAATAGCCGATGGAATTAAGACCCCTCCTAAGTTTGATGGACTTAACTTTCCCATATGGAAAGTTAAGATGACCGTGTTTTTGCAATCTCTAGGTAGCCGAGTTGCAAAAGCCGTGACTAAGTCCTTTAGTGTACCCCCCGGTGACGAATCCACTTGGTCCGAAATAGAGACTAAGGAATTCGATGCCAATGCCAAAACTCACTATGCACTTCTTCAAGCCCTTAATGATGATGACATTTCTAGGGTTATCCATTGCAAATCCGCATATGAGTTTGGTCACACTTGATAGTCACTCATGAGGGGACCTCACAAGTAAAGAAGGCTAAGATTGACCTTCTTCGGTCCCAATATGAAACATTTAGCATGCAAGAAAATGAAACCATAGATGATATGGTTACAAGATTTACCAAGATTACTAATGGACTCTCTTCTTTAGGTGAAGATATCAACAATGATCAAAGAGTAAGGAAGATCATCCGTGCTCTTCCTCCTTCATGGGAAGTTAAAGCAACAACCTTGAAGGAACTCAACGACAATGAAGAGATGGAGCTTATAGGTCTCACTGGGAACCTCAAAACCCATGAGATGGAAAGGAAAGCTAGGGAGGATATGGCTCCTTCCAAAAAGAAGACTATCGCCTTCAAGAGTCAAGCTACACACTCCGATGAAGACGATGAGAAGAAGATGATGATGAGCTCTCACTCCTTGTTAAGAATTTCCGGAGGATGTACAACAAGGCGAAGTACCAAGGTAGAAGAGGGCAAGGAGGCCAAAGAAGAAAGAAGGATCACTTGTTTCAATTGCCAAAAGCCCGGACACATTGTTGCGGAGTGTCCGGACAAAGCTAAGCCCTCCACATCAAAGAAGCCCTACAAGAAGAAGGCTATGAAGGCAACTTGGGATTCGAGACCGAATCCGAGGAAGAAATAGACACCGCCAACATGTGCTTCATGGCTAATGAAGGCAACAAGCAAGGTAACCTCTTCCCTTCCTATGATAATGAGCTTTCCTATGGATGAATTAGAAGAGGCTTTGTTGAGTTGTCACAAAAATTATGATTTCTTTAAAGAAAAAGTATTTAAAAATGAAAAAGGAAAATGAATCTTAAGTCATCAAGTTTTTACTCTTACAAAAGAAAAGGATGATTTGGTTTCCACCTTGGCCACTACTAAAATGATTTTGAAAAAATATAAGATTTCTTGCAAAAAGGTAAGGCCCCAATTGATTCTAATGAAGTTTCTATGCTTAAGGAAAGATTAGACTCATTAAGTGTTGTTTTGAAAAATTGTGAGTTTAACAAGAAGAAAATTGAGGCTATGTTCCTAAGAAACAAGCCCCAAGAAAAATGCTCATGCTCATGTTCATGTTCATGCTACACAACCTAAACAACATGGCAAAACCCCAAAACATGCTCACACTACACGTACACATCATGCATTCATGTATGGTAGAGTGTTCTCATGTTCACATTGTGGGCGGAAAGGACACTTAGCCAATTTTTGCTATGATAGACTAAATGCTTCACATCATAATGTTTGGGTTCGAGGCACTAACTTAAAGGACCCAAGAAAGTTTGGGTACCAAAATCAACAATTATGTTAAATGATGTAGGTACTTTCCAAAGCCCAACGACGTAGAGGATTGTGGTATCTTGATAGCGGTTGCTCAAGGCACATGACTTGGGACATCAACAACTTTGCAACCCTATCAAGATATCATGAAGGTGGCACCGTCACCTTCGGAGATGACGCCAAGGGTAAAATCATCGGTATTGGTAATGTAAAACTTGGCACCTCTCCTTTAATTGAAAATGTAGTTTTAGTTGATGGCCTCAAGCATAATCTTTTGAGTGTTAGTCAACTTTGTGATAAAGGTTTTGATGTTGTTTTTGATAATGTTGCTTGTAAAGTAATTGATAGAACTTCTAATGTTTGTGTATTTTTCGGTTTTCGTGAAAGTAATGTTATATGATTGATATGTTAAATATGTCTTGTAATATTACTTGTTTGAAAGCCCTCGATGATGACTCTTGGTTGTGGCATAGGAGATTAGGGCATATTTCTTTTGATCACATTTCTAGGTTAAACACAAAGGAAATGGTGAAAGGTATTCCTTGCTTGAATTTTGAAAAGGACCGAGTTTGTGACGCATGTCAATTTGGGAACACAAACTAAGTCTTCTTTCAAGTCAATTAAGGATATCATGACATCACGTCTTTTGGAGTTAATCCATATGGATCTTTTTGGCCCTACACAAACCAAAAGTCTAAGTGGGAATAGATTTGCTTATGTTTTGGTTGATGACTTTTCAAGGTTTTACTTGGGTTTTCTTTCTTGAACACAAAAATCAAGCATTTTCGTATTTCCAAACTTTAAGAAAAGAGTTGAAAAAGAAAAAGATGTTTCGATTTTGAGAATAAGAAGTGATAGAGGAGGTGAATTCATTAACCAACCCTTTATCACTTTTTGTGATGAACATGGAATAAAGCATGAACTATCTTGTCCTAGAACTCCACAACAAAATGGAGTAGTTGAACGGAAAAATAGAACATTACAAGAGATGGCTAGGACAATGCTAAGTGAATATGGTCTACCACATTATTTGTGGCCGAGGCCGTTAATACATCATGCTATATATCAAATCGTGTTTTTCTTATGTAAAAATACTACTAAAACTTCTTTTGAAATGTACTTTTCTAGAAAACCAAATGTTTCTTATTTCAAAGTTTTTGGATGCAAATGTTTTGTTTTAAATATAAAAGATAATTTAGGAAAGTTGATGCTAGATCTTATGAGGCTATTTTTGTAGGTTACTCAAACACTAGTAAGGCTTATAGAGTTTTCATTAGATCATCATTGACTATTGAAGAGTCTATTCATGTTAAGTTTGAGGAATCTAACAAGTTTGTTAAGAATGTTGTAGAAATAGATGCATTGGATGAAGGTTTGGAGAAGTGACCTGGAGGATGCTTCTACTATGGGAGACAAACCAAAGGATGATGAAGGAAGCGAAGCTAAGGTGGAAGAGGCACAAGGAAATGAAAATCAAACACATGAGGTGGAGCCTACTCAACCACTACAAAGGATTGGAGATACAATCCACATCATCCCAAGGACCGTCATAGGTGAAGTATCAAAAGGGGTAACTACTCGCTCTAGACTTCATGACTATTGTGGTAACTATGCATTCATTTCTCATATTGAAACTCAAAAATGTCCTCGAAGCCGAGGCCGATTCATATTGGTTGCTAGCCATGCAAGAGGAGCTCAATCAATTTGAGCGCAACCAAGTTTGGCACCTTGTTCCTAGGCCCCACGATAGACCAACAATGGTACTAAGTGGATCTTTAAGAAACAAGTTGGATGAATCGGGTAATGTAGTTAGAAACAAGGCTAGGTTAGTTGCCCAAGGTTACACTCAAATCGAAGGGATCGATTTTGAAGAAACCTTTGCACCCGTAGCACGGCTTGAAGCCATACGGATGACACTAGCATTTGCCTCATATAAAGATTTCAAATTATTTCAAATGGATGTTAAAAGTGCTTTTCTAAATGGATTTATTGAAGAGGAGGTGTATGTTGAACAACCCCCGGGTTTGTTGATCCTACACATCCGGATTTTGTTTTAAATTAGATAAAGCTCTTTATGGTTTAAAACAAGCCCCTAGGGCTTGGTATGAAAGACTTTCTTCATTTTTGATTTCAAATGATTTTAAGAAAGGTAAAATTGAACAACTTTGTTTACAAAACATGTAGAAAAGGATATTCTTATTGTGCAAATTATGTGGATGATATTATTTTGGTTCTACTAATGAATCTCTTTGCAAAGCTTTTGAATCATGCATGAAGGATGAATTCGAAATGTCTATGATGGGGGAACTCAACTATTTCCTTGGACTCCAAATCAAGTAAAAGAAGGATGGGATCTTCATCAATCAAGCCAAGTACACAAAGGAACTAATCAAAAGGTTTGGGCTTGAAGGATCGAAAGTAAGCAAACTCCCATGGCAACAACTACAAAGCTTGACAAGGATGAACAAGGTAAAAGTGTAGACATTAAATTATATCGTAGCATGATTGGTAGCTTGCTTTATTTGACGGCTAGTAGGCCGGATATTATATTTTCCGTTTGTCTTTGTGCACGTTTTCAATCTTGTCCTAAAGAATCTCACATAATTGCGGTTAAAACGCATAATTAGATACCTTAAGGGCACTATTGAAATGGGTTTGTGGTATCCTAAAAACGGATTATTTGAAATGAGAGTTTTTTCGGATGCCGACTATGCGGGTTGTAGGGTAGATAGGAAGAGCACAAGTGGAACATGTCAATTCTTAGGTAATTGTTCTTGTATCTTGGTCTTCCAAAAAGCAAAATTCGGTAGCCATTTCAACCGCCGAGGCGGAGTATGTTGCAGCCGGAGCTTGTTGTGCACAAGTTCTTTGGATGAAACATACTCTCCTTGACTATGATTTACACTTTGATCATGTTAAAATATTTTGTGATAATACTAATACTATTCACATGACAAAGAATGCAAATCAACATAGTAAAACCAAACACATTGACATTAGGTATCACTTTCTTAGAGATCATTATGAGAAGGTGATATTGAAATTGATTATGTTTCTACCGATTTTCAACTTGCCGATATTTTTACTAAACCTCTAGATTATGCTAGATTTTCTTTTATTTGTGGTGAGTTGAATGTTTGCATGATAGATTCTTAAAAATATTTCTATTTTGGTGTTTTGTTTGATTTTAACCTTTTTGATGTATGACAAAAAGGGGGAGAAAATATATAAGCTTAATTTTTAAAGTTGATTTAAAAGTTTAAGTTTGATACTATTTGAGTTTCATTTCATGGAGAAAAATATATAAGTTTAAGTGTTTATTGAAAAAGAAATAAGTTTGCTTAAAGTTTGAGTTTAGTTATTTACTATAAGTTTAAAGAGAAAAGTATAAGTTTAATTGGTATTAAGTTTGATTTCAAATGGTATTTAAGCTTTTGACAAAAATATTGGGTTTTCAATACTTCATGTATCTCACTAATAGTTATTATTTTTACAATAGCATTGTTTGAGGGGGAGCTTTCCAAGCTCTTCTTCCTTTATTTGTTTAAATAACTTATATGTTTTGTCATCATCAAAAAGGGGGAGATTGTTGGCCCAAGGTTACAATCACCCATGATTAGTGTATTTTTGATGATTACAAAACATATTAGTTATTTGTACTAATAATATTTGTTGTTTAAGTGTGTTTCAGGTTTCTATTCATTCTAGAAGTCTTCTCTCACAAATACAAGGATTTGGACTCAAGTCAACTCCAATTGGCTCAAGGAACAAGTGTTGAAGATCATATGAAGAAGCCTATTGAAGATCTTGAAGTCCTTAGAATCATTGTAAGAATAGAATGTTAAAGTTTGAGTCTTGGTTATTTGGCTCTAGGATACACACACACACAAAATTTGTTGATAAAATTTGGTCTGTTTTCATTTTCAAAATTTGATTTCATGCCTTAGTAGAGATTTACATGAACCTAAGTTTTATAAAATAAATATCTTGTCTAGATCATGTATACATACTCCTACTAACATGTACTCTAGTTTGTTTAAACCTAAAACAATTTTTCAAAGTTCAAAAACCTGCAGTTTTTCCCATTTCAGGCTGACCGGCCGACCGGCCCGGTCGACCGGCGCCACAGCCTGGACGTGCACGTCTGTGCACGTCCGTCGTCGACCGCACCGGTCGACCGACCAAGAGCACACTGCTCTCTGGTTTTCTGAGTCGACCGGACCGGTCGACCGAAGAAGGAAACTGTGTTTCCTCTTTTGGGACGGTCGACCGGACCGGTCGACCGAGAGCCACAACGGCTTTGCAGCTGGGCTGGCGGTCGACCGGACCGGTCGACCGCCAGGCCTGCAACAATCCAACGGCTCTTTCCTCTTTGGGCTATTCTGAAAAATGTTTTTCTTTTCTGCTTTAACAGATTTTTGGAGAGTTGTTGGGGAGCTTTTGCAGGTCAAATTAGGTGTAAAGAAATTGTTTTTAACCTATTTTCTAACCCTATAAATAGAGGAGAAGTCTCTCTTGCATATTACCTAGAAAAATCCTCAAGTTTGTGTTGTTTTCAAAGAGAAAAGAAAAGAGTTTAAAGCCTTCATTCCAATTCTTTTAAAGTTTGTTTTTCAGTTGTGTTTGATTGTCTATATCACTCTACAACTGAAGTTTTCTCACCACACTTCATAGAGCCAAAAATCCTATACTCATTCTATAGTGAAGTTGTAATAGAAGTGAGAGTGTTTGTAAAAGAGTTTGAGAAAAAGTGTAGTGATCTTGTGTGATCACTTTGTTCTTGTAATCCTTCCTTGTGGAGCAACCTCTTCGGTAGAGGTCCTTTGTACTCGGTGGAGCTCGGCGCTCGGTCTTCGGTAGACCAAATTGTAAAGGCGTCCTCGGTGGATAGTGGAAACCCTTCACGGAGGTGAAGGCGGGGAGTAGAGCGGTGGCTCGAACCTCGAAACAAATCACTTTGTTTGCGATTGCCTTTGCGTCTAATTCTTGCTTTACTTTTCAATAGCTCCTTATTGCTTTCTATTGCATACTTGTGATATTGTTTGAATCTCTTGTGATACTATTTGCTTGCTTGTAATTCTTATCATATATCATGTGTTCGCATCATTCTTCATATCATCCATTTCATACTTGTGTGTGCCAATCCCGTACTCATCCAACAAGAGCTTCACATAGCGCCTCAACCCATATCAAGGGGAATCAAGAGGAGTTTAGTCCAGAGCCTCGCAAGGGGAATTCGGCTACACTTGTTGGATTGTACTAAGTTGAGCCTCACTTGTTTTTAGGTTCCGCATTTAGAGTGTTAAAATTTTAAGATTAGCAATTACACCTATTCACCCCCCCCCTCTAGGTGTTTTTCAACGGATGCATTGACGGCATCAAACCTCGAAGATACTTTATGGTTGGAGAAAAAGCGCGAGACTGCTGCTGAAGAGGATTGGGACAAGATGAATCGAACAGTGTATAGCTTGATAAGGTCTTATTTGACACAAGACATCAAGTATCATGTATTACATGAAACATCTACAAGGCACTGTGGGAGATCCTGGAGAAAAAGTATATGACAAAGAGCATTGAATCGCGGTTTTGCAATTGAATAGGAGGCTTTTTCGCTTCCAGATGAAGAGAGGAATCTCCATTGACGAACACATGAATAGCTATACAAAACTTCTTATAGACTTAGTTAATGTAGATGTGAAGACCGATGAAGAGGATAAGACGGTAATTCTATTGAATTCTCTTCCTAAAGAAGAGTATGAGACTTTTACTCTTAACTTGATCAGTGGCAGATAATAGCTTAACTACAATGAGATATCGGCTGCTTTTGTAAACTATGAAGTTAGGAGGTAGGACAGATTGTCTTCTTCTGGGAGCACAACAGCAGAGGCATTGGCGATAAGAGGCAGAAGTTCCAATCGAAAAGGCAGAGGTGATCAGGGAAGATCGAAGTCCAGATCAGGATTCAGAGATCTGAAGAAGAACCAGTGCGCCTTATGCAAGGAGATAGGGCACTAGATGGTTGATTGTCTGAAGGCCAAAGATAAGAAGGAGTCGAAGACCGAGGTAAATCTCGCACAGGTTGTCAGTACTTAGGCCAGTACTTCACAGCCTGATGGATCAGGCTCAGACTCATCGGTATTTTTATTTCGTTACTACTCCTACTGTTGGTTACTCAGATAATCTGAGTAGATCTTAGATACATGAGCTACCTATCATGTGTGCCCGAATAAGGACTGATTTTTTAGCTTTGAGAAGCTAGATGGGTGTTTCACTGTCATGGGTGATGATCATCCATGTAATGTGGAAGGAATAGGTACAGTCTGTATCAAGATGTTTAATGGATAGTATGAGAATTGAAGGAAGTGAGGTATGTACCTCAACTCAAAAGAAATTTTATCTCAGTTGGTGCTTTGAAAATGTTGGGTCTTGTGGTATCTATATGAGATGGTGTTCTCAAGATGACAAAGGCTCAATGGTGGTTATGAAGGGCGTCCGTCGAAATAATCTTTACTACTTGAAGGGTAGTACAGTTATAGGTCAGATGGAGACTTCTATTTCTTCAGATAATATTTATACACAGGACTGACAGATGAGGCTCGGACACAGAGGAGAAAAGTCTTTGCATGCTCCAGCAAAGAAGGGATCATCGGAAGGTGCATCTACCTGCAACTTGAAATTGAGTTAACATGGCGTTTTTGATAAGAAGAAGATAAAATTCAGCACCAATACTCACCACTCTGAAGATCTTCTTGATTGTGTTCATGTAAGTATTTGGGGACCTGCTAAGACTGCATCGCTTGAAGGTCATAGGTAATTTGGCTCTTTTATTGATATTTATCTAGGCATTATTGGATATATCCCATGAGACAAAGGTTTGAAGTCTAGGTATTGATGAAGTGAAAAGATATGATTGAGAAAAAGACAGGTAGAAGATCAAGGAGCTACAAATTGGTAATGTTGAAAGATATAAGAAGTAATTCCTACGATTAGGCCAGAACACTGGTATTAGTACTCACTTCACAGATGGAATACATGGGTTGGCTAAGGAAATAATGAAATACACCTAGAGGGGGGGTGAATAGGTGTAATTGCTAATCTAATGCTTTTTTAAATTTTACTTAAGTGAGTGATGCAACGATCTCTCAAAACACGCTAAGAGCCGAATACCCCTTGCGAGGTTCTGAACTCCTTCCTCCCAATTCCCCTTAAATGGGTTAGAGGTGCGCAATGCAACCGTGTTGTATTGAGGTGTGATCGAACAATTCCAAGTATGAAATGCGATGATGAAATGCACACAAGTATTGTAGCAAGAAATATTGAAGGCAAGTAAAATAAACAAGTAAGGATAGCACAAATAAAAGTTAGTTCACAAGCAATAAATTGGAAGTAATTGAAGCAAGAAATTAAGCAAGAGGAACGCCAAGCCAATCGCAAACAAAGTGATTTGTTTCGAGGTTCGAGCCCGTAGCTCTAGTCCCCGCCTTCACCTCCGTGAAGGGTTTCCACTATCCCCTTAGGATCCCGTACAAGTTAGGCCTCCAAAGACCTCAAGCCCGTAGCTTCACCTTACAAAGAAATTCCCCTTAGGAACTTGTCTCCACAAGAACAAAGAATTACAAATTGGTGATCTCAACTAGACCACAACACTCTTTCTCTTTTACAAACACTCTCACACTTTTACAACTTCACCTATAGAAAGAATATGAAATTTTTGGCTCAATGAAGTGTTTGTGAGAAAGCTTCAGTTGTAGAGTGATATTAAGAATCAAACAACAACTGAAAATCAAACTTAAAAGAATGGAAATGAAAGCTTTAAACTATTTTTCTCTTTCTCTTGAAAACAATGAAAACTTGTATTTTTCTTGGTGTGAATAACTAAGGCCTATTCCCCACTATTTATAGGGAGAGAATAGGTTAAAACCCTGATTTTTCCTGCTAAAATCTTCTGCAAAAGCACCCCAACAACTCCTAAAAACTCTGCTAAAGAGAAACCCAAAAACAGTTTTTCAGAAATGCCCAAAGAGGAAAGAGCCGTTGGGCTTGTTGCAGGCTTACCGGTCGACTGCCGGTCGACCGGTGCTCTGCTGGCAAAAGAGCCGTTGAGGCTCCGGTCGACTGCCAGTCGACCGATCTCACAGAAGGAAACACAGTTTCCTTCTATCGGTCGACCGACCCAGTCGACCGAAAGATACAGAGAGCAGACCACAAAAATCAGTCGACCGATATTTAGGGTCGGTCGACCGGCAGACATGCACAGCCTCGTGCATGTCTGGCCACAGCAGCCGGTCGACTGATATTTAGGGTCGGTCGACCGGTCTGCCTGGAAAACAGTTTTCTGGGCAGATTTTGAGTTAGTTAGAAAAATTTGTAAAAATTCCTTTAAAAATCTTAAGCTAAGTGTTATGCTGAAAATAGTTTATATACATGTATTTAAACAAGTTTGAAGATATAAGGCTTTGGGTACATGTATGTATAAACTAAGGCATAAACCTAGAAATAAATATTTTGAAAACATAGAAACATACAAAACAAATGTGTGTGCAAATCCTAGAGCCAAAATTTACATATCCTATCTTTAACAAAAACTACACTTACAAGCTTCTAGATCTTCAAGACTTCAACATGGGCAATCTTCACTTGATCTTCAATATTGCACTTTGAGCCCAATTTGACTTGTCTTGAATCCAATAGCTTGTATTTGAGTCCAAAATCTTTGTATATGAGTGAGAGTACTTCTAGTATGATAATAAACCTGAAACACACTTTAAACAACAAATGATATTAGTACAAATAACTAATATGTTTTGTAATCATCAAAATACACTAAACATGGGTTGATTGTAACCTTGGGCCAACAATCTCCCCTTTTTGATGATGACAAAACATATGAGTTATTAAACAAATAAAAGAGGAAAAGCTTGAAAAGCTCCCCTTAAAAAATGCTATATATTTAACATGAATATGAGAAACTATGTAAGCATACAAAAATTATTTTTAAAACAAAGTCATCACCATAAATAAGAAACTCAAACATGAACCAAATATTAAAACAACTAAGAAAACTTAGTATTTCTCCAAACTCATACATTTTCCTCCCCCTTTTTGTCATACATCAAAAAGGGTTAAAACAACAAAAAAAAAATTTAACACATATTAAAAACCCAAAACAAAACAAGCTAAGATACTTTAAGTATCAATTTTACAAACATTTAATTCACCACAAATAAAAGAAAATCTTGCATAATCTAAAGGTTTTGTGAAAATATCCGCAAGTTGAAAATCGGTTGAAACAAAATCTATATCAATGTCACCTTTTTCAAAGTGATCTCTAAGAAAATGATATCTAATGTCTATATGTTTGGTTTTACTATGTTGATTAGCATTTTGGTCATGTGAATAGCACTAGTATTATCACAATAAATTTTAACATGATCAAAATGTAAATCAAAATCGAGAAGAGTATGTTTCATCCAAAGTACTTGTGCACAACAAGCTCCGGCTGCTACATACTCCGCCTCGGCAGTTGATAGGGCTACACTATTTGCTTTTTGGAAGACCAAGACACAAGACAATTACCTAAGAATGGCATGTTCCACTTGTACTCTTCCTATCTACCCTACAACCGGCATAGTCGGCATCCGAATAACTAGTCATGGTAAATTGGTTAGTTTTTGGATACCACAAACCTAAATCAATTGTGCCCTTAAGGTACCTAATTATGCGTTTTACCGCAATTAAGTGTGATTCCTTAGGACATGATTGAAAACGTGCACATAAACATACGGAAAACATTATATCCGGCCTACTAGCCGTAAGATAAAGTAAACTACCAATCATGCTACGAAATAATTTGATGTCTACTTCCTTACCTTGTTCATCCTTGTCAAGTTTTGTAGTGGTTGCCATGGGAGTCTTTGCTACTTTGGATCCTTCAAGCCCGAACCTCTTGATGAGTTCTTTGGTGTACTTGGCTTGGTTGATGAATGTCCCATCACTACGTTGCTTGATTTGAAGTCCAAGAAAGAAGTTGAGCTCCCCCATCATAGACATCTCAAATTCCCTTTTCATGCATAATTCAAAATTCTTGCAAAGAGAAACATTAGTAGATCCAAAAAATAATGTCATCAACATAAATTTGAACTATGAGGATATCTTGATCTACATGTTTGGTAAATAATGTTTTATCCACTTTTCCTTTCTTAAAATCATTTGAAATCAAAAATGAAGACAATCTTTCATACCAAGCCCTAGGGGCTTGTTTTAAACCATATAATGCTTTATCTAATTTATAAACATAATTAGGGTGTGTAGGATCAACAAACCCGGGGGTTGTTCAACATACACCTCTCATCAATATAACCATTAAGAAAAGCACTTTACATCCATTTGAAATAACTTAAAATCTTTAAATGAGGCATATGCTAAGGTCATCCGTATGGCTTCGAGCCGTGCTACGGGTGCAAAGGTTTCTTCAAAATCAATCCCTTCGATTGAGTGTAACCTTGGGCAACTAACCTAGCCTTGTTTCTAACTACATTACCCGATTCATCCAACTTGTTCTTAAAGATCCATTTAGTGCCAATAGTTGGTCTATCTGGGGCCTAGGAACAAGGTGCCAAACTTGATTGCGCTCAAATTGATTGAGCTCCTCTTGCATTGCAAGCAACCAATATGAATCGGCCTCGGCCTCGAGGACATTTTTAGGTTCTATGTGTGAAATAAAAGCAAAATTACCACAAAAATCTTGAATCTTAGAGCGAGTGGTTACCCCTTTTGATACTTCACCTATGACGAGGTCCTTGGATGATGAGGATTGAATCTCCAATCCTTTGGTAGTGGTTGAGAAGGCTCCTCTTCATTTGCTTGATGTTCATTTCCTTGAGCCTCTTCCACTTTGGCTTCACTTCCATCACCATCCTTTGGCTTGTCTCCCATGGTAGAAGCATCCTCCAAGGTCACTTTCTCCAAGCCTTCATCTAAAGCATCAATTTCTACACAATTCTTAACAAACTGTTAGATTCCTCAAATTTAAC
This sequence comes from Agave tequilana, assembly GCA_038442645.1. Lineage (NCBI taxonomy): Eukaryota > Viridiplantae > Streptophyta > Magnoliopsida > Asparagales > Asparagaceae > Agave > Agave tequilana. The sequence goes on along the minus strand of JAVJIF010032115.1, from coordinate 4,777 downwards.
ATGAATAGATTCCTCAATAGTCAAAGTTGACCTATTGAAGACTCTATAAGCCTTACTAGTATTTGAGTAACCTACAAAAATAGCCTCATATGATCTAGCATCAAATTTTCCCAAATTAATATTTGTATTTAAAACAAAACATTTGCAACCAAACACTTTGAAATAAGAAACATTAGGTTTTCTAGAAAAATACATCTCATAAGAAGTCTTAGTAGTATTTTTACATAGGAAAACACGATTTGCAATGTAACATGAAGTATGAACGGCCTCGGCCCACAAATAATGTGGTAGGCCATATTCATTCAACATTGTCCTAGCCATCTCTTGTAAAGTACGATTTTTCCGCTCAACTACTCATTTTGTTGTGGAGTTCTAGGACAAGAAAGTTCATGTTTTATTCCATGTTCCTCACAAAAAGCGGTAAAGGGAAGGTTAATGAACTCACCTCCTCTATCACTTCTTATTTTAATTATTGAGGAGTCATTTTCCTTTTCAACTCTTTTCTTAAAGGCTTGAAAATGTGAAAAGGTTTGACTTTTATGTTCAAGAAAATAAACCCAAGTAAAACGTGAAAAATCATCTACTAAAACATAAGCAAATCTACTCCCACTTAAACTTTTGGTTTGTGTAGGGCCAAATAAATCCATGTGGATTAGCTCTAATGGACGTGATGACATGATATCCTTAATTGATTTGAATGAGGACTTAGTTGTTTTCCCAAATTGACATGCGTCACAAACTCGGTCCTTTTCAAAGTTCAATGAAGGAATACCCTTCACCATTTCCTTGGAGTTAAGCCTAGAAATATGGTCAAATGAAACGTGGCCTAATCTCCTATGCCACAACCAAGAGTCGTCATCGAGGGCTTTTAAACAAGTAATATTACAAGACATATTTAACATATCAATCATGTAAACATTGCTTTCACGAAAACGGAAAATACACAAACATTAGAAGTTCTATCAATCACTTTACAAGAAACATTATCAAAAACAACATCAAACCTTTATCACAAAGTTGACTAACACTCAAGAGATTATGCTTGAGGCCATCAACTAAAACTACATTTTCTATTAAAGGAGAGGTGCCAAGTTTTACATTACCAATACCGATGATTTTACCCTTGGCGTCATCTCCGAAGGTGACGGTGCCACCTTCATGATATCTTGATAGGGTTGCAAAGTTATTGATGTCCCAAGTCATGTGCCTTGAGCAACCGCTATCAAGATACCACAAACCTCTACGTCGTTGGGCTTTGGAAAGTACCTACATCATTTAAAACAATAGTTGATTTTGGTACCCAAACTTTCTTGGGTCCTTGAAAGTTAGTGTTACGAACCAAACATTATGATGTGATGCACTTAGTCTATCATAGCAAAAATTAGCTAAGTGTCCTTTCCTACCACAATGTGAGCATGTGTACACTTTTCTATACATGAATGCATGATGTGTATGTGTAGTAGTGTGAGCATGCTTTTGGGGTTTGCCATGTTGTTTAAGTTGTGTAGCATGAACATGAGCATGAGCATTTTTCTTTGGGGCTTGTTTCTTAGGAAACATAGCCTCAATCTTTTTTTATCAAATTCACTACACTTTTTCAAAACAACATCTAATGAGTCTAATCTTTCCTTAAGCATGGCAATCTCATTAGAATCAATTAGTGGGGCCTTACCCTTGCAAGAAGTCTTATATTTTTCAAAATCATTTTAGTAGTGGTCAAGGTGGAAACTAAATTATCCTTTTCTTTGTAAGATTTACAACTTGAATACTAAGTGATTCATTATCCTTTTTCATTTTCAAATACTTTTTCTTCATGAAATCATAATTTTGAGAGAGTTCCATAAATGCTTCACTTAACTCATCCATGGATAAATCTTCATCAAGAAAAGTTGGGGGGGTTACCTTGCTTGTGCTCTCATTTGCCATGAAGCACATATTGGCGGTGTCAATCTCCTCCTCGGATTCACTTTTGTCATCCCATGTTGCTTTCATAGCCTTTTTCTTGTATGGCTTCTTGGATGAAGATGGCTTTACTTTGTCCGGACACTCCGCTACTATGTGTCCCGGCTTTGGCAATTAAAGCAAATGATCTTCCTTTCTTCCTTGCCTCCTTGCCATCTCCTCTTCCTTGGAACTTTGCCTTGTTGTACATCCTCCGGACATTTTTGACTAGAAGTGAGAGCTCCTCGTCATCTTCTTCTTCGTCATCTTCGTCGGAGTAGGTAGCATGACTTTTGAAGGCAATGGTCTTCTTTTTGGTAGGTGCCATGTCCTCTCTTGCCTTTCTCTCCATCTCATGGGTCTTCAAGTTACCAATGAGTCCAATGAGCTCAATCTCATCTTTGTCATTGAGTTCCTTCAATGTTGTAGCTTTCACTTCCATGATGGAGGGAGAGCCCGAATGATCTTTCTCACCCTTTGGTCATTGTTGATTTCTTCACCTAGAGAAGCAAGACCATTAGTAATCTTTGTAAACTTAGTAACCATATCATCTATGGTTTCATTCTCTTGCATGCAAAAATTTTCATATTGGGACCGAAGAAGGTCTATCTTGGCCCTCTTCACTTGTGATGTCCCCTCATGTGTTACTAGCAAATGGGTCCAAATCTCATAGGCGGATTTGCAATGGATGACTCTAGCTATGTCATCATCATTGAGGGCTTGTAGGAGTGCATAATGAGCCCTAGCATTGGCATCAAACTCCTTGGTCTCAATTTCGGACCAAGTGGATTCATCACGGGGGGTACACTAAATTGTTTAGTCACGGCCTTTGCAACTCGACTACCTAGAGATTGCAAGAAAACGGTCATCTTAACCTTCCATATGGGAAAGTTAAGTCCATCAAACTTAGGTGGGGTCTTAATTCCATCGGCCATGTTTACTATGTGGAAATGAATGAAGTGATTAGCAATATAAGGATCTCTCTAAGGTTGTTAAGCCAAATCCTAGAGTCCAGGCTCTGATACCAATTGAAATACACCTAGAGGGGGGGTGAATAGGTGTAATTGCTAATCTAATGCTCTTTTTAAATTTTACTTAAGTGAGTGATGCAACGATCTCTCAAAACACGACTAAGAGCCGAATACCCTTGCGAGGTTCTGAACTCCTTCCTCCCAATTCCCCTTAAATGGGTTAGAGGTGCGCAATGCAACCGTGTTGTATTGAGGTGTGATCGAACAATTCCAAGTATGAAATGCGATGATGAAATGCACACAAGTATTGTAGCAAGAAATATTGAAGGCAAGTAAAATAAACAAGTAAGGATAGCACAAATAAAAGTTAGTTCACAAGCAATAAATTGGAAGTAATTGAAGCAAGAAATTAAGCAAGAGGAACGCCAAGCCAATCGCAAACAAAGTGATTTGTTTCGAGGTTCGAGCCCGTAGCTCTAGTCCCCGCCTTCACCTCCGTGAAGGGTTTCCACTATCCCCTTAGGATCCCGTACAAGTTAGGCCTCCAAAGACCTCAAGCCCGTAGCTTCACCTTACAAAGAAATTCCCCTTAGGAATTGTCTCCACAAGAACAAAGAATTACAAATTGGTGATCTCAACTAGACCACAACACTCTTTCTCTTTTACAAACACTCCACACTTTTACAACTTCACCTATAGAAAGAATATGAAATTTTTGGCTCAATGAAGTGTTTGTGAGAAAAGCTTCAGTTGTAGAGTGATATTAAGAATCAAACAACAACTGAAAATCAAACTTAAAAGAATGGAAATGAAAGCTTTAAACTATTTTTCTCTTTCTCTTGAAAACAATGAAAACTTGTATTTTTCTTGGTGTGAATAACTAAGGCCTATTCCCCACTATTTATAGGGAGAGAATAGGTTTAAAACCCTGATTTTTCCTGCTAAAATCTTCTGCAAAAGCACCCCAACAACTCCTAAAAACTCTGCTAAAGAGAAACCCAAAAACAGTTTTTCAGAAATGCCCAAAGAGGAAAGAGCCGTTGGGCTTGTTGCAGGCTTACCGGTCGACTGCCGGTCGACCGGTGCTCTGCTGGCAAAAGAGCCGTTGAGGCTCCGGTCGACTGCCAGTCGACCGATCTCACAGAAGGAAACACAGTTTCCTTCTATCGGTCGACCGACCCAGTCGACCGAAAGATACAGAGAGCAGACCACAAAAATCAGTCGACCGATATTTAGGGTCGGTCGACCGGCAGACATGCACAGCCTCATGCATGTCTGGCCACAGCAGCCGGTCGACTGATATTTAGGGTCGGTCGACCGGTCTGCCTGGAAAACAGTTTTCTGGGCAGATTTTTGAGTTAGAAAAATTTGTAAAAATTCCTTTAAAAATCTTAAGCTAAGTGTTATGCTGAAAATAGTTTATATACATGTATTTAAACAAGTTTTGAAGATATAAGGCTTTGGGTACATGTATGTATAAACTAGGCATAAACCTAGAAATAAATATTTTGGAAACATAGAAACATACAAAACAAATGTGTGTGCAAATCCTAGAGCCAAAATTTACATATCCTATCTTTAACAAAAACTACACTTACAAGCTTCTAGATCTTCAAGACTTCAACATGGGCAATCTTCACTTGATCTTCAATATTGCACTTTGAGCCCAATTTGACTTGTCTTGAATCCAATAGCTTGTATTTGAGTCCAAAATCTTTGTATATGAGTGAGAGTACTTCTAGTATGATAATAAACCTGAAACACACTTTAAACAACAAATGATATTAGTACAAATAAACTAATATGTTTTGTAATCATCAAAATACACTAAACATGGGTTGATTGTAACCTTGGGCCAACAAATA
>JAVJIF010032114.1:222500-278224 GCA_038442645.1 Agave tequilana | reverse complement strand
AAAAAAAAAAAAAAACCTAGTTTCTTCCCCTCTTTATCTTCTTTCTCTCCAAGATTTCACTTTTGAGGACGAGGAATGAATGCGGATGATGGGATGAGAATTCTCTCTCTTGCCGTTTTGACTTAAGTTCCATCATGATTTAAATTCCAACTCACTCACATGTGGGTTGAACTAGTTGACCAACTTAACTCAAATGTTCAATCTCTCTTGAACCAAATTACAAGAGATCCAAGTTGAGTCCACTCATGGATATGGATCCAAACCCAACAAATTCCACCTCCATGCCCATGATAGGTGATCACCATGACTACTCACAAGGTATCCATGCCAGCCACCTTCTGGCAAAACATTTGCTTCTCATTTAGTATGCCCTTCGTGAACATATCGGTACTATTCTTGTCAGTAAGAATCTTCTCAAGTTTCAACAACTTCAAGTCAAGAACATCCCATATCCAATGATATCTCACATCAATACAATTAGACTTAGAATGGAAACAAGAATTCTCGCTCAAGACTTTGACTATCACTATGCATATTATAATTCTTTTGCTTCATACCCAATTCTTGAGGAATCTTTTCATCCACAACATCTTGCAAGCTTCAGTATTGGAATGTCCTCAGCCTCCTAGTGGACAATGCCACACACTTTTATAATTTGGATAGCCATGAAACTGCCCCCTGTAAAAGTAACCAAGTGCCCTGATGTAGATTCCTAGAATTAAAATCACCTATCATATCAGAATCCGTGTAAGAAGAAACCAACATTGAGGGACCACTTCCAAAGCATAAATTCTCTTTTGAGGTGCCTCTAAGATACTGAAGAATCCACTTTATCGCTTGCCAATTCTCTTTACCCGGATTTCCAAGGAATTAGCTAACAACACTAGTGAAGTGTGTGATTTCCGGCCGTGTACACACCAAAGCATACATCAAACTACTAACAACTATGACCGACTTGTAAGGAACATTCTTCTTGTCTTCTTTCTCTTTCAAACTTGAAAGACATTGATGAGCTCAATTTTAATGATCCACAAGTGGAGAACTAACTGGTTTTGCCTTCTCCATACTAAACCTTTGGAGCACCTTATCAATATACATCTATTGGGACAATCATAGCTATCTTGCTTTCCTATCGCGAAAGATTTTCATGTCCAAAATTTTCCTTGCCCGTCCTAAGTCTTTCATTGCAAAAGACTTGCTTAATTCTTCTTTCAACTTATAAATTTTGAATCTATGATGTCCAACAATCAACATATGATCAGCATAAAACAAGAGACTAATTAAATCACCATAACTATACCTCTTGATGAAGACACAATGATCCGAAACCATTCTTTTGTAGCCTTGGTTCACCATGAATGAATCAAATTTCTTGTACTATAACCGAGGAGCTGCTTGAGGCCATAAAGACTTTTTTTTTCTATTTGCACACAAAGTCTTCGTTAACTTTGAGTTCAAAATTTTCGGGTTGTAGCATGTAGATCTCCTCCTCCAAATCACCATGAAGGAATGCGAATTGATATTCAATTGCTCGACCTCCAATCTATGTTAGCGGTACCCAACGCTACCCAAATGGATGACATCTTCACTATTCGGGAGAAATATCATTGAAGCTAACACCTTTCTTCTTCACAACAAACCATACTTTATACCTTGGATAGGAGCTATTCTCCTCATGTTCAAGTGGAACACCCACTTGTTTAGCAAAGCTTTCTTACCATCTTACCAAATCTTAAGTGTGGTTCTCATACAAAAACATCATCTCTTCTTGCATAGCTTTAAACCTCTCACTCTTGTGATCATAATCACATACTTCATCATAATATTCACGTTCATCTCCATCGGTGAGTAAAATATATTCACTATTAGAATGCTTCCTTGAAGGATGTCGCTCTATAGTAGATCATCAAACTTGTGGTGCATCTTGTGGCTCATGAGTTGCTTACTCTCCCACTTCATCATGACTAAGATCAGAAGTAGAAGCTTCATCACCAATATTGCCACCACCATATTCTTGCCTACCTCCCCCGTCACCTAGGACCGTAGAAGAAGGAACATGATCCAAATCAACAAGGCTAGTAAGAGAAGATTGAGGATCATCATCATCTTTGATATCCTCAATCGTTTGGTCTTCAAAAAAGACCACATCTTTAGTTCGTATCACTTTATTTTGGGGATTCCATAACTGATATCCAATCTCATTATGTGAATATCCCAAGAAGATACATTTCTTTATCTTGCTATCAAGCTTAGACCTGTCATCTTTCTGAACTGAATGAACACCCGACAACCAAACACCCTCGGTGCTTGTGAGATACATCCTTCCCACTCCAAACTCTCTCTGGCATATCCCCATTCAAAAGAGCTGCGGGAGATAAATTGATTAAATCTACAGCCATTCTCATTGCCTCCCCCCAAAACGGTTTGGACACCTTGACATTGATAACATGCATCTAAACCTCTCAATAATTTCCGGTTCATTTTTTTCGTAGCACTATTTTTCTTGAGAATCTTTGGAATGGTTCTTTCATGTCGAATTCCATGCAACTTTCAATACTAATCAAATATCCCAATATATTCACCACCATTGTCTGATCGAATGTACTCGTGAGGTTTCCTGGTTTACCTCTCAACCATGACATAAAATTGCTTGAAGACTTCCAAGACTTGATTTTTGCTCTTCGAAGCATAAGCCCAAAGTTTTCGGGTATAATCATTTACAAAAGTCACAAAATAAAAAGCACCACCAAAACTTTTGTCTTTCATAGAACCACATAGATCGGAATGAATCAATCTAAATATTTTACTTTTTTATGTTAACTTTTCTTGCAAATGAAACTCTATGTTGCTTGTCTACAAGGCAATGAACACAAGTATCAAGATGCTTTAATGCCAGGAATGAAATTACCCTTTGTAAGAACTTGTAGGCCTTTCTCGCTCACATGGCCTAGCCGTTGGTGCCACAATCCCGTAGAGTTTGCTTCCTTAGTGTTCACCTTGCCTACATACAATTTTATCTGTTTCTTGTGGAGAGTGCAACACATTTTTGTCTCTTTCTACAATAAAAGAATTTTTAATGAGCTTCCATACACCACCACCATGCACACTTGTGTAACCATCATCATCTAACTTTCTGAGCGCTATAAGATTGAGGTGAAGATCTGACACATACTGTCCATATTTGAGTACCAATTTGTAGCCAAGATTAGTTTTCACGTCAATATCACCAAACACCAACAATTAATGAAGTGTCTTTGTCACCTATCCTCACAACACCCTAGTCACTGGGCTTGTAGGATGCAAATAAATTTCTTCTTGAAGAAACATGAAAGGAGGCTCCGAGTCGATCATCCAATCCATGTCTTGGCATGGAACACATATGCTTGATTCACCACTAGTAATAATCCTTATTCATGTACCCAACCTTCTTACAATGGTAGCATGTAATATTTGCATTGGTCTTGACTTGCTTTTTGACTTGAAATGATTGCCTATTCTTGAAATTTTGATCTCCCTCTACTTTAAGTGACTAATGCCTTCTAATGTAAAGAACTAAAATCTTTCCTTCTCAACTCTTCATTCAACAAAGTACTTGTCTATAATCTAATTGTGACAACAATATCCGGAGCCGAGTTGCTAAGAGAAGCCATGAATGTTTTCCAACTATCCGGTAAGTAACTAAGTAATAACAATTCTTGCAACTCATCTTCAAGACACATCTTCATAGAGGAGACTTATTTCACAACACTTTGGAACTCATTCAAATGCTCGGCTATAGAGGATACTTCCTTGTACTTCACATTTACAAGCTTTCGAATCAATAATGCCTTATTGCCCACAGTCTTTCTCTCATAATCAATTTCTTTCATAACGAATGTGCCAAAATTTTGGTGAAAACATGATGAAAAGCACTATCATCTAACCGTTGTTGAACAAACCTAATGGCCTAGCGGTCAAGCTTCTTCCACTCCCCATCAGACACGTCTCTGAGCTTGGCATCATCAACATCTAAATGTGCATAACGACCTTATAACAAAGTAGATCTTCCATTCTTGGCTTCTCTATCATTCAGTTAACACCATTAAGGCTTATCATATGGCTTGTGCTACTATCTATCTCTCACACAATTCAAAAGAGACTAAGAACCTGTTTGAAGATATCCCACAAACATTTTGTGGGCAGCTTGCTCTGATATCACTTGTTGAAAATGGAGACCTTACTGATTCCGTTCTTGATACACCATGTGATCAATCACACAAGCACACAAAATAGAAAAAAATCACAACAAGAAGACAATATTTACATTACTCGACTGCCCAACTTCAACCTACTCCTACGGTGAATAAATATGAAATCCATTATGAGAAAGGAGAACAAATACAAGAGTACAAGAGAACCAAGTTTCTCTCTCACTTCACCCTTTTCTCTCATCATATTGATTCACATCTCTACAAAATCATCTCTCATCTAACTTAAGAGAGACTATATATAGTGCTATAAGGAATCCCTAGCATAACCCAACACTTAATGATAGCAAGATCATTAAGTTATCCTGTCCCAACTGTCCCAAGTTCATATGAACTCTCACGGTCTAACACAATCGTAACTGGCACAAAGCCAACCTGGATGCATAAACCGGATATGCGACACAAACCCAACACATTCAGACTCGTCCCGTAACCTATCTTAAAAGTAACTGCACGCGCTTAAACATAGATAGTTCAACTATCGTGTTCAAGCTTGACTCAATAAAAGCTAGTTTATGCTTGACATCAAACTCAGTTCAATAAAGACTCACTTTGTTAGGACTAAACTTGGTTGACTAAGCTTGGTTGCTCGGTCCAAATAAGTTTATTGAGTTTAATTGGCCTCTAATGTGATATTTCTGTTAGATCATAAAATTACAACAAAATTTTAAATTTCTTTCCTTAAAAAAAGGGAAAATTTTATTGTATCTAGTCTTATATTTAAAACCAAATACATTTTGTTTAATATTCTTTCTCTCTAAACTTCTCGTTCTTTTAGTTTTTCTCCCCTAACTCATGGTTGCAAGGATGTTAGTTCGTGCAGTGGGTTCTAGCAGCAATAAAATCCTCTCTATTTCCCATCCCTTTTCTCTATTTCGTTATTTTGTTATTTTAGAAAAAAAGTTCTTCATGTTAATGCTATTCTTTTTTGGATTTAAATAAGTAGAGAGATTTAATTGACTTTGATTTTGAAATTTAATAAATTATTAAGAAATTAAAGAATAAAAATAAAAATAGATGTTTTATAGATTATTTAGCATGTTAAAAACAAAAATATTATTAATGCTCATATTCATCAATAAGATAAGGAACTACTTTCTCGAAGCTTGAACGGTTGTTATTAACTTTAGGTTGAAATAAAAATTATATATAATTTTGTCATATATACTAATACTTCAATTGCTAATAATGTCAGCTTAATTTTCACTGATTTTTAATTCTAATATTTTAACTTCTCAAATTTGTAAAATATTTAATATATCTTATTCTGCACACATTCTTGAAATATACTTACTATTTGCCTAGGATTATGAACGAGTTCAAAATCTTGGGACGCAGTTTGAGCTCACTTTGATAACCTAAACTTACCAAGCTTGAACAAAATTCTTTTCTCATATAAATGACAGAACAAACATGAACTCGCAAAAGCATGACTCTAATTCAGCTCAGTTACCAACGTGGCCGCTAGAATAATTTCAGGCAGGAATTTCTTGTGGTCGTTTGCGGCAACTGTTCTCGTTTCAATTACCTAAATCACTTTCAGTTGACAATCAGCTTGAGTCTGTTGGAGATTGAGTTCCCCCGCTAACGATCTCAACACGTCATAAACCGATAATCTTAAGCACACAAGATAAGAAATCACAAAACGAGATGAACATCGAATTTACATGATTTGACCTCAGGCTACATCAACGGGGCATTATTAATGTGAAATACACTATAAGAAATGAACCAATTATAAGATTATAAAAGAACCAAATTTCTCTCTCATCTCACCCTCTCCCTCTCATTTCATTGATTCACATCCTTTTTCTAGTCACCTCTCATTTAACCATCAGAAATTACATATAGTGCTGTCAAAGAAGTCCTTGCACAGTCCATAATTTTGTGGTAGCCCACGCCACTAAGTGATCCCGACCCAAGAGCATAAAGTCTGCTTGGATGCTAAATCGGATACGAGACACAATTCCCAACAATCTCCACCTCGACTTGAATTTTGTGAGCTACACAACCTGGAGATGCTCCATTGTTCTCGTCATCCACTTTACAGACGAATCATGTCATGAAGTAACTTCCCTTCCAAGGTATGGAACTGCAAACCTTGCATGCATCAACTGTGCCACTCCACGCATGCATTCCTGCATCTTTCAAACTTGGTTGTAGACTCTCCTTTGCATCACTGGTGCCCCCAACCAATACCTGCTTTATGATGCCTTCCCGGCTATAGGGTCCACTGCTGGACTTGAGGTTAACCACCATCAAATCCTGCCACGGTCTTACCAATAATAAACATTATCGTCGCTATGGTCTTCCATAGATCACTGCCTATCCATCGATGTCTGCTTCTTGAAACAACTGTCTTCACACAACTGCCATGGTCTTAACAGGCTTTCCCCTAATACAATGTCATAGTTTTCTTTCTATCAATCATCGCTTGTAGACCATCCCTATATTGATATGTGCCAGATTCATCACTCTGTGTTGATGATTTCAAACTTAATAGATACACTAATGCGCCGCATAATGAACTCGTGTCACGACTATCTTGTCGCAACTCTCACCTGCACCCGATCTCTGTGATCACCGTTGATTCCTCGCTCATATGTATAAAACATACTCCAAATAATAGAATATGCCCAATCAACATTCACTGCTGCATCTAGAACCTTGAAAAACATAGGATTTGACTCCCTGATTATCCAAATCCGCTTTCGATTTGCCGATTCACGTCCCAATCACTGCTGCTACACCACGCGTAGCCACGAGATCCCTTGCATGACCACTGTGGGCTCGCTGGGCTCGTTTTGCTGCCCGCCATTGGCGACCATCCAATCATCGCCTTTTAACTGCTGCCGACCTTGCACACAAACCAGATCTGATCATTGATGAACCTCTACGGCTCCATCTTGATCGATGTACTCTGACAGTCACCAACCTATCCTTGCAATCGACATGAACTTTTTCTTTTTCTTCTTTTTTGTCGCCTTGATGCCTCCGCCGAACGCCATCGACTAGACATCTTCTCTTCCATCTTGAGCACTCGAACATGAATCCAACTTCATAGATTTGATATCACTTATTATGGATTAAGTTCCCCTCCAATGATCTTAAACACGCTATGAGATAGATAACATCGAGCACATAAGATGGGAAATCACAGACATAAGAAGAACACCAAATTTACGAGGTTCGGCCTCAACCTACATCCAAGGAACGTCATCAATGCGAAATCCACTATGAGAAAGAAAAAATTACAAGATTTAAAGAGAATCAAATTTCTGTAATTGCTAATGACCCGACAAATTTTCTATACAATGACTGATGATAAAGTCTAGATTCAAGTGCATTCATACGGTCAAATTAAAATGTAAGTGTATAACTACTTCTTTCTTGTCCAAAAATACAAATGCCGAATGCCCTCATGATTATTTGTTTATTTCCTGTCTGATGACCTTTCGACCTACGCATGCAATGAGATCTTTTAGGTAAGCAATCTTCATTTTTAATCATCGAAATAGCATAGAGATCATACGCACATGATCAATTTTCTTGGCGCCGACAAAGGAACTCTTTAAAGAGCGTCGAGGACTAGACAAGTGAACTTTCCTTAAAAAATTGTGCAGGTTCGTGAGCAAAAAGTCTATAGGAACAGAACAAACGGATTAGGAGCAGGGCAGGTAAATGGATCAATTTTTGGTGGTTTGCTTATCCCTGATCAAGAAGTTGAATTCCAAGAATGAGTTTTCTGTGTCAACAAGAAGCAATTTAAAAGCTTTAAAACTTTAACCTTATTCATTCACCATATAAATCAAGGCACGGCTAATCCCTTGGCCAATCCATTGTAATAATTTCATTAGTAAGCAAATTTTCTTTCTCCTCAAGAGGTAGGAGAGTATGTTATAATACCCGTCTCTGGAATACGTATCCGGATACGTGTCCCGATTTTTCACTTATATTTTCCTAATTTTTCCCATATTTATTTTTATTCTCTCTTATTATTCCTATTATTTGATACCAGATTCGTATTTTGTGGACTTATAGCTAGTCTGAGACTGAACCCAGCACCCGATCAAAGTGAAACTACTTCATTTGATCTTCCTGCTAGTTGGATTAGACCTGTTGTAGTTCTAAATATTAATTTTCAATATTTTGCGTTTTTCGGAATTTTTTAAAATTTTTCTGAATTGTTTTGCAAAATCTCCTAAAATCAGTGTCGATCTGTATCATCGATCGATTTCAGGATTTTTTTTTTTAACTTACAAACGAGATTGAATTTCTTAAATCTGATTTCATAATATTTCTTAGGATCATATTTTCTATTTTTTGAGAATTTTTGGAGATTTTTTTGAATTAGTCAAAATTCGACTGATTAAAATAATATTAATTATTTGCCTTTCTTTTCTTTTATTTCTTTTTCCCTTCTTCACTTTTCTACTTCATTTCCATTTTTCTTTTTCCTTTTTCTTTCTTTTCTATGCATTTTCTTTTTCATTTTCCTTTTCTTCTCCCTTTTCTACAATCTTCTTTTCTTCTCCCTTTTCTTCTCCTTTCTTTTCTTCTTCCCCAAGCTTCAACCCATCTCTCTTCTTCCCAAGCCAGCTGACCTCCTCCCCCTCATCTCTCTCTCTTTACCTGATCCCTCTCTCTAATTCACTCTCTCTTAATTTTCTGTCTAAATTTCCCCTCTCTCACCCTCTCCCACTCTCTCTATCTTTCTTCTCTCCCTCTCCCAACCGGCTACCACCACCCCCTTCACCTCCAGCGGCCCCCAATTCCGGCGACCACCTCCCATGACGTTCCTCTCCTCCGGCAATCTTCCTCCTCCCTCTTCTCCTCTCCACAAAAACTCCATCTCCTTCCTCCATCTCCTCTCCCATTAATTTCCTCTCCTCCACCAGTTCCACCACCTCAAGCACCACGACTCCACCACCTAAGTCACTACCAACATCACAACTCTTCTACACCACCATCTGCCATCATCATCTCCATCCTCATATCCATCTCCCCCTTCAATCTTATCACCATCAACACTCATAACCCATCACCACCATCACCAAATCCACCTCCATACCTTCCCTCCTCTCTCCTCCGCCTGGGCAAGGGCAGCGCCGCCGCGCTGTCCACCTGGCTGGCCGGCCAGCCCAGCCCGACCGGCCACTACCCACTCTCCCTCTCTTTTTTCTTTTCTTTTTTTTTTCTTTTTCTTCTTCTCCTCCTCTTTCCCCTTCTTCCTCTTTTCTCTGTTCTTCCTTTGGCTCTCTCTCTCTCTCTCCATCTCTCTCATTCTCCCTCTTTCTCTCTCTGATTCTCTAATTCACTCTCTCTCACTCTCTATAATCTCTCTTTTTTCCTCTCCCCTCCCTCACACTCACTCTATCTCTCCTCTCTTTCTCTCACTTCTTTCTACCTTCTCTTTTGTTTCCTTTCTATCACTTTCTCTCTCTATGTTTCTTTCTCTAACGCACGATGCGTTTAACGACTTTGGAATTTCTCGGTGAATATCTAGTGTCCAATATATTTTAGGCAAGTACTACTTTTCTATATTATGAATACAATATTTTAGTGCAAGTATCTGCTTTATATTTGGGCGAGTATAATGTTTTATTGTATTTGGGCGCCGTTGGTATTTTGTGGATGATTGTATAACTATTGGAGCAGTATAGTCGGTCATTGTATTTCTCTGGGTATGTATTTGTATCTGTGGGTTGATATTTGTAATAGTATAGATGATATTTATATATGCATGTTTTTATACTAACGGTGGTGCAGGTTGCAGGTACTCCGGCTACAGCCCTCGGGCGAACCTACCCAATAGGCGCTGGCTTATACCCTTTAGGTTTCTTGGTAGCGTCGCCGTGAGGTAACCACTTTGCGGGCTATCCAGTAGGCGTTGTTCTTGTACCCTATGGGCTTCGTGGTAGCTTTGCGGAATGGATTCGCCTACTCAACCCTCGGGCTGGGTTATCCAATAGGCGCTGAGCTTGTACGCTCTGGGTTTCATGGTAGCCCGGCCACGAGGTTGACCGTTCTGCAGTTCTCTCTCTCTCTCTCTCTCTCTATATATATATATATATATATATATATATATATATATATATATAGTGCATGTTGTGTACTAACACTTATGCAAGTGCCTACTCAGCTTTCGGGTTATGCTCAGTCTCCGGGCTATCCAATAGGCACTGGCCTTATACCCTCTGGGCTTAGTGGTAGCTGCAGGAGATGAGCTTAACCGCTCCGTGGTTCCACTATTCAGCCTCCGATCTTAACTTCTCTGAGGTTTATTACAACTCCTCAGGACTTTTCATATGCTACGCTGTTAAGAGAACCTAACACTTTATGCTTTATTGCTGGCTCCGTCCGAGCGTAGTTACAACGTAAGTGTGGCTTCGCCCCTGTGTTAGCTAGACATTTCATACGTCGCTTCACCGTGTGCATTTAGTGGCGTAGCGACTGATAACCACATCGAGCGTGATAGCGTCTAGCGCTGTACATTAGCTTCGCTCTAGCCTTACTTAGCTCCGCTTGGTTATGAATTTGGCTATTTTGCTCTTTTATATTATTTTAATGGTTGCGAAGAGTTAGAAATATTTAGTATGATTTATTCCTGAATCATGTTATATGACTTGCATAGTACTTGACACCTGATATTAGGTTCTGATACACTATGTTGTATTCCTGTATTTCCTTATATCTTGTATGTGGCTGGATTGTATAATTTATCTGATACTTTGACACTTGACTTTGTACTATACTACCTGACTCAATATGCTAATACCTGACCCGGTACCATGGCAACTGACTGATCAAATGACCGGATTCATGATAATCATATTTACGGGGACTTTACATGATTATTACAATATTACCAAAACTGTGGTACTCCTGAACTACTGTATCAAGTATACTCCTGTTAATCCCCGTAAATGGCTTATCATGAATACAATTTGGACTTAAATTGAAATATCTATAATAATTGAACGACTTACATTGGGGTGGAGGAAACTGATGGAATCAATATGTGGTCGTGTTTATAATGGTCCAATGTTGCGCAACTAAAATTTCGAATCAACCTGAGGGCTCCACGTGTTCCGGTTAGGTGTACTAGCACCCTGTACTGGTTTCATTCCAATTTCAGGGCTAAGATACTTACAGCCTAGCGGTTGGTTCCGGATTCCATTATCGGATGCTAATGAGTCTGTTGTCTTGGGTATGCATGGGGCCCACTATAAATATGGCTCGTTGATTTCCCTATCAGTTTCCAAAAACCAGCCTTCCCTTACTCTTATGTGGATATATGTGTGCTGAGGTGTCAGGACACATACCTAGACATACGGGTCGGACGAGTCTTAATAAAATAATAATAATATAATAATAACATGCTACTAACACCAGTACTGACTGCCTATTACTTACTCGTGATATGCTTGGTTTATGCTTGTGAGACCTATGACACAATACATTACCCTACACTAGATATAATTAAATTACCAAACAATAATAATATTAGAAGCGGGCGTTATTAAGTCATTTCCTCATTCAGATAATGATATTCGCGTATCAAAGTTCGAAAATGTTCTATTGGATTGCGGACTTCAGTTTGAACAACCAGTAGTATGGGACACTGAAAGGAAGTGACTAGCATAACAGGCGATACTGATTGTTATTATTGTAATTAAGTTATCTTCCTCGGCACTTGTATTTTTATATTTGTGTTGTGGTATTTAATCACCTGACTTGCTTGTTTTCAGATTTTTACACTATTTTCTTATTCTGTTATTGTGAAGGCAACTCGGGGTGTGTACACTTAATCTATAGTTATATGAGGTAGAAGGTATATTTATGAGGGTTTCCTTATTTGGATTATCCTCTTGACGTGTTAGTCTCATGAACTCGCATCTGAGCTTGTACAACTGATTTTATCCACATTTAATGTCTTATTGCCTGCTTGTGTGTGCTTGTATTCACGACACAATTTTCGATATATGCTTTTCTGACTCAGATTTATCAATACACGTGTGTTTGCCTGTGCATGCCACTTGGCTTTATTTTACGTACTCATTGGGTTATTTTTCTGACAATCCCTAGACCTGTATGTCCAGATCCTAGAGCTTGGAGCTTAGTGGTCTCTCCCGTCATTGATCAAAGTGGCAGCAAAAGTATGGTGGATCAGCGTAGGGCAGCCGTTGTTCTTTCCTTCCAGCCCCTTTTGATCGGTCTCAAGATCCCTTATTGTAGCTCTTGAGCACCTTTTGTACTGTTTATACTTATATATCTCTTGCAAATTATATTTTTGCGCCTATAAGTCATGTAATATTTATGTAATATTGGATCACTCTCTGTGATAACAGTATACTTGTACTATTATTATTGAAATGTATTTACCACTATGCTTCCGTACTCTGATTCCTGCCTGTACTGATGCGTATGTATGTGAGGGTATTTCTGCCCTGCATATGTACATTGAAGTAGCGTCTCTATACCCTGTGGGACAGGTCATTACAGGTTGGCATCAGAGCTTAAGCTCTTCCGCCTTTAGTACAACCAGTCGATAGATTAATGTGAGATTAATTTACAGTTGGAGTGCATGAGTCTGGGCTATACATTCCAACCTCAAGTGCATTGTTATTTATTTCTTCTTATTAATCTGTCCATTGACGTCTGTAATCCTTCCATCTTTTCACTGTTCAATTTTTGTTATCCCAACTTTTTGAAGACTGAGTCAGTAATGTTTTCCTTATCATCTCCATTTGATCCCGCTGTGATCATCAACCCTGATCTTTTTCGTGTTCATCTCCCTCCTTATCGAAATTTCGAGGATGAAATTTGTGTAAGATGGGTAGAATATAATACCCCATCGCCGGAATATGTACCTAGATATGTGTCCCGATTTTTTGCTTGTATATTCCTAATTTTTCTCTTATTATTCCTAATACCAGATTCGTATTCTGCGGACTTAGAGTCACCCAAGTTTGAGCCTAGGATCCGAAACTACTTGATTTGACCTTCCTGATAGTTAGACTGGACCTATTTCAGTTTTAGATATTAAATTTCAATATTTTAAATTTTTCAAAATTTTCTAGAATTTTTCTGAATTGTTTTGCAAAATCTCCTAAAATCAGTGTCGACAGGTATCACTGATCGATTTAGGATTTTTAATTTACCAATTGGGTTGAATTTTTAAAATCTAATTTCATATTGTTTCTCATGATCATATTTTCTATTTTAAAGAATTTTTAGGGATTTTTTGAATTAGTCAAAATTCGACTGATTAAAATAATATTAATTATTTGCCTTTCTTTTCTTTTATTTCTTTTCCCTTCTCCACTCTTCTACTTTATTCTTCACTTTCCTTTTTTCCTTTTTCTTTCTTTTCCATACTTTTTCTTTTTCTTTTTTTTTTCTACGCTCTCTTTTCTTCCCCTTTTCTTCTCTTTTCTTTTCTTCTTCCCCAAGCTTAAACCCATCTCTCTCTTTCTTCCCAAGCGAGCCGACTTCCTCCCCTCTCATCTTTTTTTCTCTCTACCAAATCCCTCTCTCTAACTCACTCTCTCTCAATTTTCTCTCTAAAATTTTCCTCTCTCACCCTCTCCCAAAATTTCCCCTCTCTCACCCTCTCCCACTCTCTATATCTTTCCTCTCTCGCTCTGCCAACCGCCACCACCCTTCATCTCCGGCGGCCCCCAAATTCAACGAACCACCTCCCACGACGCCCTCTTCTGTGGCCATCTTCCTCCTCACTCTCCTTCTCTCCACAAAAACTCCAGCTCATTCCTCCATCTCTTCTCCTATACATTTCCCTTCTACCATCACTTCTACCACCTCAACCACCACCACTGCCACCACCTATTCCACTGCCAACATCACAACTCTTCTGAAAAACACCTAGAGGGGGGGTGAATAGGTGTAATTACTAATCTAATAACTTTTTAAAACAATTATGGATTAATGATGCAACGATCTCTCAAAACAAGACTAGGAGCCGTATACCCGGTGAAGGGTTCTGAACTCCTTCCTCCTGATTCCTCTGGATATGAGTTAGAGGTGCGCAATGCAATCTTGTTGTATGAGAATTGATCGACAACAGCAAGGAATGAATGCAATGGTGAAGTGCACACAAGATATATCACAAACAAGTAATAAGGAGCAATAGAGAGTAAAGCGAAATAGAGAGAAAGAGCAAGAAGGCAATCGCAAACACAAGTATTTGTTTCGAGGTTCGAGCTACCGCTCTACTCCCCGCCTTCACCTCCGTGAAGGGTTTCCACTATCCACCGAGGACGCTTACAAGGTCTACCAAAGACCGGAGTACCGAACTCCACTACTTACAAGCCTCTACCAAAGAGGTATCTCCACAAGAGGAACAAGAAGAACAAGTAACCAAGTGATCACAATAATGATCACAAACTCTTTACAACACTTCTCTTTTAGAACTCCTTGTAGAATGAGGATTGGAATTTTTGGCTCTAAGAAGTGTAGTGAGAAAAACTCAGTTGTAGAATGATCTTTGCTAGAAAACACAACTGAAAACAAGCTCAAGAATGAATGGGAAAAATGGAGAGCTTAAAACTTTTCTTCTCTTTTTGGAACTTTGAAAACTTAAGGATTTTTCTTGGTGTCTTTGCAAGAGATCTATCTCCTCTATTTATATAGAGAGGAAGGATTAAAAACTCATTTAAATTAAGCTTATTTGATCAGAAAATAATCCCTAAAGTTCAGAGAAAAACTGCCACAAAACAGACCAAAAACAGATTTTCAGAAAATCACCAAAAAGGAATAGCCGTTGGGCAGCAGCAGGCTTGGCGGCCGACCGGTCCGGTCGGCCGTCCGCCTTGCTGGCATATAGCCGTTGGGCTCGGGTCGACCGTCCGGTCGACCGGCCTCAAGAAGGAAACAAAGATATTAACTGTCGGTCGGCCGGCCGGCCGACCGAAATTAACAGAGAGTTGGGGTTTACAGGTCGGGCGACCGGTCGGCCGACCGACAGACGTGCACAAGCATGCACGTCCAAGATACAAGCTCCGGTCGACCGGTCCGGTCGGCCGGTCTTGCCTGAAACAGAAAATCAGCAAGAAACAGGACTTTGGAATTTTTGTAAAACATTTTGAAGTATTGTAAATCATGCTAGAAAGAGTATACATACATGATATAAATAAGATATTCATTTTGTAAAAAGTTGGAGTCATGTATATATACTAAGGGATGAAACTTAAGGATAAAAGCTAAACATGAAAACTTGTATAAAAATATGTGTGTGTGTGTATCCTAGAGCCAATTTTTCAAAACTCAAACTTTAACAAACGATTTCTTACATTGGTTCTAAAGGACTACAAGTTCTTCAAGTGGGCTTCTCCATATGATCTTGCAAGTTTGATACTTGAGCCCGAATTGAGGTGACTTGAGTCAAAAACTCTTTCCTTTAAGGAAGAAAACTTCTAGTTTCATTAGAACCCTGAAACACACTCAAACAACAAACATGATTAGTACAAATAACTATATATGTTTTGTGATCATCAAAACACACTAAAATGGGTGATTGTAACCTTGGGCCAACAATCTCCCCCTTTTTGATGATGACAAAACATATAAGTTATTTAAATAAAAAGGGAAGAAGAGCTTGGAAAGCTCCCCCTCAAATAATGCTATGTATAAAGAATGACTATGAGAAGCAAAAATACATAAAGCATAAAACAATAAACAACAAACTTATTCTTTTTAAACAATAAACAACAAACTTATTCTTTTTCTCCCCCTTTTTGTCATGCATCAAAAAGGGTTAAACAAAACAAAAATGTTTTTCTTCAAGAATCCATAATACAAACATTCAACTCACCACAAATAAAGGAAAATCTAGCATAGTCTAGAGGTTTTGTAAAAACATCGGCAAGTTGAAAATCGGTAGAAACATAATCAATATCAATATCACCTTTCTCATAATGATCCCTAAGAAAGTGATATCTAATGTCAATGTGCTTAGTTTTACAATGTTGATTTGCATTCTTGGTCATATGAATAGTATTAGTATTATCACAAAATATTTTAATATGATCAAAATGCAAATCATAGTCAAGGAGAGTATGTTTCATCCAAAGAACTTGTGCACAACAAGGTCCGGCTGCAATATACTCCGCCTCGGCGGTTGATAGGGCTACCGAATTTTGCTTTTTGGAAGACCAAGATACAAGACAATTACCAAGGAATTGACATGTTCCACTTGTACTCTTCCTATCTACCCTACAACCCGCATAGTCGGCATCCGAAAAACTCGTCATTGAGAATTGCCCGATTTTCGGATACCACAAACCCATTTCAATAGTGTCCTTAAGGTATCTAATTATGCGTTTAACCGCAATTATGTGAGACTCTTTAGGACACGATTGAAAATGAGCACAAAGACAAACACAAAACATAATATCCGGCCTACTAGCCGTCAAATATAACAAACTACCAATCATGCTACGATAAAGCTTAATGTCTACACTTTTACCTTGTTCATCCTTGTCAAGCTTTGTGGTTGTTGCCATGGGAGTTTTGCTCACTCTAGCTCCTTCAAGCCCGAACCTCTTGATAAGTTCTTTTGTGTACTTGGCTTGATTGATGAAGATCCCATCCTTTCTTTGCTTGATTTGGAGACCAAGGAAATAGTTGAGCTCACCCATCATAGACATTTCAAATTCATCCTTCATGCATGATTCAAAAACTTGGCAAAGAGATTCATTAGTAGAACTAAAAATGATATCATCCACATAAATTTGCACAATAAGAATATCATTTTCAATATGTTTTGTAAATAAAGTAGTATCTATTTTACCTTTCTTAAAACAATTTGAAATTAGAAATGAAGAAAGTCTTTCATACCAAGCCCTAGGGGCTTGTTTTAAACCATAAAGAGCTTTGTCAAGTTTAAAAACAAAATCCGGATGTGTAGGATCAACAAACCCGGGGGGTTGTTCAACATACACCTCCACCTCAATAAAACCATTTAGAAAAGCACTTTTAACATCCATTTGAAATAATTTAAAATCTTTATATGATGCAAATGCAAGTGTCATCCGTATGGCTTCAAGCCGTGCTACGGGTGTAAAGGTTTCTTCAAAATCGATTCCTTCGATTTGAGTGTAACCTTGGGCAACTAACCTAGCTTTATTCCTAACAACGTTACCCGATTCATCCAACTTGTTCTTAAAGATCCACTTAGTACCAATTGTTGGTCTATAGTGGGGCCTAGGAACAAGGTGCCAAACTTGGTTGCGCTCAAATTGATTGAGTTCCTCTTGCATGGCTAGCAACCAATATGAATCGGCCTCGGCTTCGAGGACGTTCTTGGGTTCAACATGAGAAATAAAAGCATAGTGCCCACAAAAGTCATGAAGTTTAGAGCGAGTGGTTACCCCTTTAGATACTTCACCTATAACGAGGTCCTGGGATGATGTGGATTGTATCTCCAATCCTTTGAAAGTTGTTGAGTAGGTTCTACTTCAATTGTTTGAATTTCATTTCCTTGAACCTCTTCTACTTTAGCTTCACTTCCTTCATCATCCTTTGGCTTGCCTCCAATGGTAGGTGAATCCTCCAAGGTAACTTTCTCCAAACCTTTATCCAAAGAATCTATTTCTACAACATTCTTAACAAACAAGTTAGATTCTTCAAACTTCACATGAATAGACTCTTCAATAGTTAAAGATGACTTGTTAAAAACTCTATAGTCTTTACTAGTGTTGGAATAGCCAACAAAAATTGCTTCATAAGATTTAGCATCAAATTTTCCTAAATTATCTTTTGTATTTAAAACAAAACATTTGCATCTAAAAACTTTAAAATATGAAACATTTGGTTTTCTAAAAAGTACATTTCAAAAGAAGTTTTTGAAGTATTTTTACATAAGAAAACACGATTTGATATATAGCATGATGTATTAACGGCCTCGGCCCACAAATAATGTGGTAGACCATATTCACTAAGCATTGTCCTAGCCATCTCTTGTAATGTTCTATTTTTCCGTTCAACTACTCCATTTTGTTGTGGAGTTCTAGGACAAGATAGTTCATGCTTAATTCCTTGTTCTTCACAAAAAGTGGTAAAGGGTAGGTTAATGAACACACCTCCTCTATCACTTCTTATTCTTAAAATTGAAGAATCTTTTTCCTTTTCGACTCTTTTCTTAAAGGCTTGAAAATGTGAAAAGGCTTGATTTTTATGTTCCAAAAAGAAAACCCAAGTAAAACGTGAAAAGTCATCAACCAAAACAAATGCAAAACGATTCCTACTTAGACTTTTGTTTTGAGTAGGACCAAATAAATCCATATGGATTAACTCCAAGGGACGTGATGTCATGATATCCTTGATTGTCTTGAAAGAAGACTTGGTTTGTTTCCCAAGTTGACATGCGTCACAAACCCGGTCCTTTTCAAAAATCAAGTAAGGAATACCTTTCACCATTTCCTTTGTGTTTAACCTAGATATATGGTCAAAAGAAATGTGGCCTAATCTTCTATGCCATAACTAAGAGTCATCATCGAGGGCTTTTAAATAAGTAATATTACAAGACATATTAGACATATCAATCATATAAACATTATTTTCACGAAAACCGGAAAACACACAAATATTCGAAATTCTATCAATTACTTTACAAAATACATTATCAAAAACTACATCAAAACCTTTATCACAAAGTTGACTAACACTCAAGAGATTATGCTTGAGGCCATCAACTAAAACTATATTTTCTATTAAAGGGGATGTACCAAGTTTAACATTACCAATACCAATGATTTTACCCTTGGCATCATCACCGAAGGTGACGGTGCCACCTTCATGGTATCTTGATAGGGTTGCAAAGTTGTTGATATCCCAAGTCATGTGCCTTGAGCAACCACTATCAAGATACCACAATCCTTTATGTCGTTGCGCCTTGGAAAGTACCTACATCATTTAACAAATTTATTGACTTTGGTACCCAAATTCTCTTGGGTCCTTGAAAGTTAGTATTTCGAACCCAAACATTATGACGAGATGCATCTAGTCTATCATAACAAAACTTAACTAAGTAACCTTTACGGCCACAATATGAACATGAAAACACTTTACCATACATGAATGCATGATGTGTGTGTGAAGTGTGAGCATGTTTGTGAGGTTTGGCATGATGTAAAGGTTGTGATTTATGAATATAAGCATGCATAACATGGGGTTGTTTCTTAGGAAACATAGCCTCAAGCCTATTCTTGTCAAATTCACACTTTTTCAAAACAACTCCTAAAGAATCAATTTTCTCTTTTAGCATGGAAATCTCATTGTCATTAACTTGTGGAAACTTACCCTTGCAAGAAATCTTATAGTTATCAAAATCTTTTTGGGTGAAAACCAAAGTAGAAGATAATTCATCTTTTTCTTTAGTAAGAGTAAAAACATGATGATTAAGAGACTCATTTTCCTTTTTCATATTTAAATACTTTTTCTTAAGAACATCATAGTTATGTGAGAGTTCTATAAATGCTTCTCCTAGCTCATCCATGGAAAGCTCACAATCAAAAGAAGTGTGGGGGTTACCTTGCTTGTGCCTTCATTAGCCATGAAGCACATGTTGGCGGTGTCAACTTCCTCCTCGGATCCGCTCTCGGAATCCCATGTAGCCTTCAACGCTTTCTTCTTGTAAGGCTTCTTTGAGGTGGAGGGCTTCACTTTATCCGGGCACTCCGCAACAATGTGACCCGGTCTTTGGCAATTGAAGCAAATTATCTTTCTTTCTTCTTTGCCTCCTTGCCATCTCCTTCTTCCTTGAAACTTAGCCTTGTTATACATCCTCCGGACATTCTTAACGAGAAGTGAGAGCTCTTCGTCATCTTCTTCTTCATTGTCTTCGTCGGAGTATGAGGATTGACTCTTGAAGGCAATTGTTTTCTTCTTGGAAGGAGCCATGTCCTCCCTAGCTTTTCTCTCCATCTCATAGGTTTTGAGGTTCCCAATGAGACCAATTAGCTCCATCTCCTCCTTGTCATTAAGTTCCTTCAAGGTAGTTGCTTTTACTTCCCATGAAGGAGGAAGAGCCCGAATGATCTTTCTTACTCTTTGGTCGTTGTCGATAGCATCACCTAGAGAAGAAAGTCCATTATGATCTTTGTAAATCTTGTAACCATATCATCTATGGTTTCATTCTCTTGCATGCAAAAGTTCTTATATTGGGACCGAAGAAGGTCTATTTTAGCCCTCTTCACTTGTGAAGTCCCGTTCAAGTATAACTAGCAAATGTGTCCAAATTTCATATGCGGACTTGCAATGAATAACTCTAGCTATATCATCATTATTAAGGGCTTGAAGGAGTGCATAATGAGCCCTAGAATTGGCATCAAATTCCTTAGTCTCAATTTCGGACCAAGTGGATTCATCACCGGGGGTGCACTAAAGGGTTTGGTCACGGCCTTTGCAACTCGACTTCCTAGAGATTGCAAGAAAACGGTCATCTTAACCTTCCATATGGGAAAGTTAAGTCCATCAAACTTAGGAGGGGTCTTAATTCCATCGGCCATTTTTACTAAGTAGAAATGAATGAAATGATTAGCAAAAATAGGATCTCTCTAAGGTTGTTAAGCCAAGAGCCTAGAGACCTATGCTCTGATACCAATTGAAAAACACCTAGAGGCGGGGTGAATAGGTGTAATTGCTAATCTAATAACTTTTTAAAACAATTATGGATTAATGATGCAACGATCTCTCAAAATAAGACTAGGAGCCGTATACCCGGTGAAGGGTTCTGAACTCCTTCCTCCTGATTCCTCTAGATATGAGTTAGAGGTGCGCAATGCATTCTTGTTGTATGAGAATTGATCGACAACAGCAAGGAATGAATGCAATGGTGAAGTGCACACAAGATATATCACAAATATCACAAACAAGTAATAAGGAGTAATAGAGAGTAAAGCGAAATAGAGAGCAAGAGCAAGAAGGCAATCGCAAACACAAGTATTTGTTTCGAGGTTCGAGCCACCGCTCTACTCCCGCCTTCACCTCCGTGAAGGGTTTCCACTATCCACCGAGGACGCTTACAAGGTTTATCAAAGACCGGAGTACCGAACTCCACCACTTACAAGCCTCTACCAAAGAGGTATCTCCACAAGAGGAACAAGAAGAACAAGTAACCAAGTGATCACAATAATGATTACAAACTCTTTACAACACTTCTCTTTTACAACTCCTTGTAGAATGAGGATTGGAATTTTTAGCTCTAAGAAGTGTAGTGAGAACAACTCAGTTGTAGAATGATATTTGCTAGAAAACACAACTGAAAACAAGCTCAAGAATGAATGGGAAAAATGGAGAGCTTAAAACTTTTCTTCTCCTTTTGGAACTTTAACAGAAAATCAGCAAGAAAACAGGACTTTGGAATTTTTGTAAAACATTTTGAAGTATTGTAAATCATGCTAGAAAGAGTATACATACATGATATAAACAAGATATTCATTTTGTAAAAAGTTGGAGTCATGTATATATACTAAGGGATGAAACTTAAGGATAAAAGCTAAACATGAAAACTTGTATAAAAATATGTGTGTGTGTATCCTAGAGCCAATTTTCTAAAACTCAAACTTTAACAAACTATTTCTTACATTGGTTCTAAAGGACTACAAGTTCTTCAAGTGGGCTTCTCCATATGATCTTGCAAGCTTGATACTTGAGTCCGAATTGAGGTGACTTGAGTCAAAAACTCCTTCCTTTAAGGAAGAAAACTTCTAGTTTCATTAGAACCCTGAAACACACTCAAACAACAAACATGATTAGTACAAATAACTATATATGTTTTGTGATCATCAAAACACACTAAAACGGGTGATTGTAACCTTGGGCCAACATCTTCCACCACCACCATCTACCATCATCATCTCTATACTCAAATCCATCTTCACCTTCAATCCTATCACCATCAACACCCACAACCCATCACCATCATCACCAAATCTACCTCCATACCTTCTCTCCTCTCTCCTCTACCTCAGATAGCGGCAGCGCCGTCGCGCTGCCCACCTGGCCAACCAGCCAGGCCCGGGTTGGCCGGCCGGCCACTACCCCCCCTCTCTTTTTCCTTTTCTTTTCTT
This sequence comes from Agave tequilana, assembly GCA_038442645.1. Lineage (NCBI taxonomy): Eukaryota > Viridiplantae > Streptophyta > Magnoliopsida > Asparagales > Asparagaceae > Agave > Agave tequilana. Next base: position 255,885 of record JAVJIF010032114.1, on the reverse strand, counting down.
TTCTCTTTTTCTTCTTCTACTCTTTCTCCTTCTCTCTTTTCTATGTTCTTCCTTTGTCTCTCTCTCTCTCTCTCTCTCTCTCTCTCTCTCTCTCTCATTCTCCATCTTTCTCTCTGATTCTCTAATTCACTCTCTCTCCCACTCTCTATAATCTCTCTTTTCCCTCTCTCCCCTCCGCAACGCTCTCACTCTATCTCTCCTATCTTTCTCTCTTGTTTCCTTTCTCTCTCTATGTTCTCTCTCTAACGCACGATGCATTTAATGTCTTTGGCATTTCTCAGTGAATATCCAATGCCCAATATTTTTTAGGTGAGTACTATTTTTTTGTATTACTAGTACAGTATTTTAGTGCGAGTATCTTCTTTATATTTGGGAGAGTACAATATTTTATTGTATTCGGGCGTTATATTTTGTAAGTGGTTGTATAATTGTTGGAGCAATATAGTCAGTCATTATATTTCTGTGCCCATGTATTTGTATCTGTGGGCTAATTTGTATCTGTGTGCTGATATTTATAATAGTGTAGATGATATTTATATATGCATGTTTTTGTACTAACGGTGGTGCAGGTTGCAGGTACTCCGGCTACTGCCCTCGGACAAACCTACCCAATAGGTGCTGGCCTTATACCCTTTGGGTTTCGTGGAAGCGTCACCACGAGGTAACCACTTTGTAGGCTATCCAATAGGCACTGGCCTTGTACCCTCTGGGTTTCGTGGTATCTTTGCGGAGTGGTTAGCCTATTCAGTCTTCGGGTTGGGCTATCCATTAGGTGCTGACCTTGTACCCTCTGGGTTTTGTGGTAGCCCCGTCACGAGATTGGCCGTTCTGCAATTCTCTATTTATTATTTCTATATCTGTGTGTGTGTGTGTGTGTGTGTGTGTGTGTGTGTGTGTGTGCGCGCGCGCGCATATTGTGTACTAACATTTATGCAGGTATCTACTCAGTCTTCGTGCTATGCCCAGTCTCTGGGCTATCCAAGAGGCACTGCCCTTATACCCTTTGGGTTTAGTGGTAGCTGCAGGAGGTGAGCTTAAGCGCTCCGCGGTTTCACTATTCAGCATCCGGGCATAACCTCTTTGAGGTTTATTACAACTCCTCAGGACTTTTCATATGCTACGCCTGGTAAGCAGGCCTAGCGCTCAGGCTTTATTGAATGTGCACCTAGAGGGGGGGTGAATAGGTGTACTAGCTAATCTAGGACAAATAATGCGAAATGAAAAACTTAATTGCAAACACACTATGTTAACCAAGAGTGAGCCCGTAATCCCTGTGAAGGGCTCTAGAACTACTCCTCTAGATTTCTCTAAACTAAGAGTTGAGGTGCTATTAGAAACACTCTTGGTTGAACACAAATGTAGACACACACAAACTATATCTAGCATATGAATATGAACAATATAAAGCAATGCAAGATATAAAGAAAGATAGAGTAGAGAGATAGTGGACCAAACGCAAACACAAAGATATGTTTCGAGGTTCGAGCCACTGCTCTATGTCTCCGTCTTCACACAGAAGGATTTCCACTATGTCAACACAGGACCTTCCACAAAGGGACCTCCACTGAGGAATTACAACTCAATATTTGGAGTACACAACTCCTCTCTCAAACATACTCACCTCTACACATGAGGGAAGGCACAAAGTCAAATCAAAGAAAAGATTACAACTTGGTAATCTCAAAGATAACAAACAACTCTTGGTGATCTCAATAAACTAAGATCCTAAAGATAGGTATAGAATGATAGCTCAAGTATGTGAGAAAACAAAATTTTTGAAAAGAAAACACAAAAAAAAAACTCTTGGGAAAAACTCTTGAATTGATAGAAAAATGAAGAACATAACAATAATTATCAAAGATATGATTTTCTTTAATTTTTCAAAAACTTTGAAACAAAATAAAGATTGAAAATTTTGGCACAAAAACTCTTTTAAAAACTTTACTGAAAACACTTGAGAAGTGGGAAAAATTTGCTCTTGAAAAACTTGGGAGAAACAGCCACCAAAGACCCATTTTTATAGGGATCTGAAAATATAGCCGTTGGGGTACAGAACAGGTCAGAAATGATCTGTCGGTCAACCGTTCGGTCGACCGCCAACGGTCAAATTTTTTACCATTGGGGTTGTCGGTCGACCGGTCGGCCGACCGTCCCAAGGCAAACTGCCTGTCAGTCGACCACCCGGTTGACCAAGGCCAGAACCATGGCTAAGGCACATGTGCGTGTTCTGTACACATCGGTCGACCACTTGGTCGACCATGATCTGGTTGGTCGACCAAGATCTGGTTGGTCGACCGAGATCTGGTCCGATCGACCAAACAGTCGGCCGCCAGTGGTTTCAGGCTGGATTTTAATGTTTGAAAACTTGGTCTTTTAAATACCCATAAAATCTCATAAAATCTACAAAAATAAGTTCTTATAAATATTTGATGAACAAATATGTGTGACTAAAATTTAACACATATTTCAAACAATTTGAACTATTTTTGTGATATAAAAATTAAGCTTTAAATCAAAACCAGTATTTTTCAAAAACCAAACTTCTAAAGGAAAATACGATTTTTTTTAAACTTGTATAAATAAAAACATGATATTTAAACTCAATTTAAAGTATAGAGTGTATGGATAGAATCCAATACACATATAAAAGATATATTCATGTTTTTGACATTAATCTAAAGCTAAGTTTTGTTAAAAATAAAACTTGAAACCATGAAATAGAATCATCAAAATAAGTTTTTAAACAATATGAACTAAATAATGTATATGGATGAATCTACTGTACATTAAACCATATAAACTTTTTTTGATTCTATCTATTCATGAAAACAAAAGATATGTTCTAGGAAATCCAAAACCAGTTAAACCGAAATCAATACTATTTTAACTTTTGTGTGTGTGAACTTGAGCATATCAAAACAAACTATCTTTATATAAGATCTAAAATAAAAACTAAATAAACCTAGATACAAGTCTTCTTATTGATCTCTATCTTCAAGACGACTCGATCCAAACTTGATTCAAATGAGCTTGATTCCAAACGAGTACTTGATGCGATCTTGACGCGCGAGCTCTTGAATCATCACGTGTTAGCTCCAAAACTTGATTTTGAATCCTTTATTGAAGTTAATCACCTACTAAGATCTTGATCATTATCTGATCCTTATTAAACACAAGATCATTAGTAAACTAACCTTCATAAGTTAGTCATCATCAAAACTAAAGTGAAAAGCCTCTGAACCAACATGAATAATAGCTCAAGTTTGTTTTATTTTGGAACAATATTGTCTTATGTATATATGATAATTTCTCGCTGGTTATAATTCTAAAATATTCTATATTATTGCTATATCAAAATTTATAGTACCGGTTCATATCATGTCCCAATTTTCTAGAAATAAAAGATAGAAAATACGTTATAAAAAAAGTTATAAATGATACATAAAACTATCAAATGTAACTGCAACTACACAATTATTTTTTTTAATTTTTCTCAAACATTATTTTTTTGTTAGATATTTTTCTTCATTCTTCAATTCTTTATTTACTAGATTTGTTTCACTATTTTTTATTCAAGTCTACTTTTCTTTTTTACAACTATTTTTTTATCTTTATTCCATTTTACTTTTTTATTTTTATTTTTAATTATTTCTAGATTTTTCGTTATCTTTTCTATTCTTTACTTCTGAGACTTTTTCGAACACTCTTTACTTTTTTTTCATATATTTTTCTTATTTTGCGACTTTGTTCTACTACTTTCTATGACTCGTTTTGGTTTCATCCTATTTTATTTTTCATTATGATTGTTTCTTTTTCTATTTTCTCCAAAACTGAGTTTGATCTTTCTTAATTTATGAATTATTTTTTATTAAAACTGTCAAAATATGGTCGTTTTTATAAAAATATCTAAGTATGTTTGTTTTATTTTATACTTAATTTTCTTTTATTTTTTCTATGATTTTGTTCTACCTTTCTATAATTATTTTGTTTATCTTTTTTTTCATATTATTTATATTCTTTCTTTTCCCATTTTTTCATTTTTCTAATTTTTTTTTTTATGATTCTTTTCTTGTTATTGTTTTTTTGTTTCTTTCTTGATTTTCCTTTTTACTTTTTTGTAGTTCTTTTATTTTTTAAAAATTTGTTAATTTTCATACCAGTTTTTAATTCTTTGTCGTCTTTTTTGTAGATTTGTTTCTTTACTTTATCATTATTCTTTTGTTTCTAGATTTTTATTAGGTTATTTTATTTTCTTCATACTTTTTTCTTGATTATTTATTTTTCACTAATTCAGAAAATTTCTATTTTGATTCTTTTAGTTTTTTATTTTATATAAATACTTTTTGACTATTTTGTATTTCTAATTTAATGTTTTAATGAAAATAAATAAATATTTCTACTATTTTTGTTATTTTTTTGAATAGTTCGACATTATTGTGTTTCACCTAATTATGAATAGTTTTAATTTAAAAAACTTCACGTGTTCCTGGAACAAGCACTTTTCTAGTTATATATTCAAGTTAAATTCCCTGTTCGAAAATTGCATGTTGCGCGTCGGTGCAACAACCAATGAGAAATCCCCAACCAACAGAAAGAGAGAGATACACCAGAGAAGTACCCAAAAGAGAAGAACAATTAAATAAGAGAGAAAGCTAAACACAATATTTAACAAGGTTCGGCAATTTGCCTACGTCCTCGGGATAAGGGAGAGAGATCTTATTGATTCAATAATCAATTATAAGTTAAAATTCATGAGGGCTATACCCCTTAATTTATGGCTAGAGATTGCTAGAGTTTTAAGAAATCACAATTGGATTCGACTTCAGATCAGAAACGGAGTTTAAATCCTAATAGAACCAGCAGATCCGTCTGTCGGTTGACCGCTCGGTCGACCGACCCTTCGTCCAGTCAACCGGTAGGTTAACTCCAACAGAAAATAGGGTTCGTGCTAGTCAGTCGACTGAATGGTCGACCGACTCTTAACAGAAACTTGGCTCATGCCAGTCGGTCGACCGAACTGTTGCTCCTTAACTGAAACTTGGCTCGTGCCAGTCGGTCGACCGAACTGCTGCTGTGCACTAAACTGTGCATGCCGATCGACCAGGCGGTCGATTGGCCTCTGTTCTGGCTGCATATGGATTGCATTCTCGCTCCTTTTGGACTCCGATCTCTACATTATCTCTTCCGATAAGTTAAGAAACTCTTCCATCAAGCTTTTGTCTCCACTGTCCCTACAATTCTCTAGCTCGGTGAAAATTTTTCAAATCTGAACCGAACTCAACACAGTACATGTTGACTCGAAAGAAGCTGCACCTATGTGGCGCCTACGTACCTTACCCAAGGGATCAAGCCATCCGTAGTTCATCCAAACGAGCTCCCCCGAACTCAAGCAACTGGAAGGATATGGAGCATCTCTATACAATGTGTAAATTTCACTCTCGAAATCATCTTAGTAAGCATAACAGCGGGATTCTCCTTTGTGTGAACCTTTAGTAACTCAATGTCACCTTCATCAAGAATCTCCCAAATAAAGTAGAACCTGACGTCAATATTCTTCGTCCTTGCATGATACACCTGGTTCTTTACCAAATAGATAGCACTCATGCTATCACAGTTGATCTTCAACAGATCCAGATCAATCACAAGTCATCGAGCAACCTTTGAAGCCATATTGTCTCTTTCATAGCCTCCATCATGGACATGTACTCGGCCTTTATAGTAGATAATGTAACGATAGACTATAGAATAGAGCGCCAACTCACCAGTGCTTGGGACAATGTAAACACATATCCCGTTGTAGACCGACGTTTGTCGAGGTCTCCCGTATAGTCGGAGTCAACATATCTGACACACTTTTGCTGACCCGTAGAATCCTTCTCGAATGCTAAACCAACGTCTATGGTACCCTTGATGTACTGTAGAACCCACTTTACTACCTCCCAATGACCCCTACCGGGATCGTGCACATATCTGCTAATCTTTGAGATAACTTGTGACAAATCAGGCCTTGTACACATTATTGCATACATTAAACTACCAACTGCACTAGCATACGACACGCGAGTCATGTACTCACTTTCTTCAACAGTAGTAGGAGACATAGTGACTTTTAACTTGGAATGAGGAGTCAATGGTGTACTTACAGATTTTCTATCATCGTTGATGTTGAACCTCTGAAGTACCTTTTGCAAATACCTTTTTGTGTCAAGCTAACCTTGCCACTGTTTGGTACGAAGAAGAAAATTTTACGTAAAATTTCCTTGAATCAATTGAAAGATTACAACAAACTAATGCTCCGACTACAAGGGAGGAAAGATGTTGAGTCTTGAATCTCCCCTTTGTTTAGTGCTGGGTTCTTCAGGTGGCGGTGGAAAGTGAATCTTATTTTCCGTTGACCGGGTGAACGTCAGGAACTTTTGGGGATCTTCTCTTCGGATGGTGGACGGAGTAACACAGCTCTGTCGACCAGAAATCTCAAAGAGATTGCAGGCAAAGATTAACTTGTACGCAGCAAGTTACTTGAAGAGTTGAACTCTCTTTCCTTCTCTGTGGAAGCTCTCAAGTCAAGTTCTTCTCCTTGATTTCTCTGATCTCAATCCTCCGACCCTCCATAGCAACGGGGCTATTTATAGAGGTTTCAGGGGCGAAGTGCCCCCTAAAAATACTCCATAATGGGGGTTAACTTCCTTATTATGTGGGTGGTGATTGGCCCCATAACGAGGAAAGTTATAACTGAGACGCGGGTTTTGACCCTCGCGCCTTGGTGCTGCAGTGCTGCTGAGACACGGGTTTCGGCCCTCGCGCCTTGGTGCTGCAGTGCTGGCTGAGACGCGGATTTCGACCCTCGCGCCTTGGTGCTGCAGTGCTGGCTGAGACGCGGGTTTCGACCCTCGCGCCTTGGTGCTGCAGGGCTGGCTGAGACGCGGGTTTCATCTCTCGCGCCTTGGTGCTGCAGTGCTGCTGAGACGCGAGTTTGGACCCTCGCGCCTTGGTGCTGCAGGGCTGGCTGAGACGCGGGTTTCATCTCTCGCGCCTTGGTGCTGCAGTGCTGGCTGAGACGCGGGTTTCATCTCTCACGCCTTGACACTGCTTTGATGGTTATGATTAGCCCTGCGTCTGGAGCTTGAGACTCTGCTTTTTGGTGCCTTATCTTTTAGTGATCTTTAGACAGCCTACAGAACCCCCTCCAAAGTTTTCGATATTCCGCAGTTAGCTGGGACGGATTTCGAAATACTTTGAACTCTAGCTGAATTCACTCTTATGATTAGACTGACAATGCTCTGGGCTTGATCTTGTTTGGAGTATGGCCTTCGTGAGTGTACTGTGGAACTCTTTGAAGCCGCCAAAATTGATCGTGTTGAGTGTCTAGATACACAGTCTAAACCTCCCCGATGCTTTGAGTTTGTCGTTGGTGTACTTTGAATCAGAGGTGGACAGTCGTCTGCTTATGCCAGTGTACTGTTGAACTGAATTGCAGAAGCAAGGACTGAACGCCAGTTCTATGGACGCAGGGGGTACCACTGCTTTAAAGACGCGCCTTCTATAGGGGTGCATCTTTTGGGATGAAAACGCGACTGTTACTCCATGAGGTAGACGCGACTTTAGCCGGGTTGAAAAGATGTGATCTTTGGAGGGACGCGTCTTTTGGAATGAAGACGCGGCTTTTCGGACGCAACTCTGGCTTAGTTGAGAAGGTGCGTCCATTGGAGCGACGCGTCTCTTGGATGAAGACGCGACTGTTGGATGCGAATCCGTGCTATGAGTATGTTGCCACGTGTCCTGTTGAATTGAGGGGACATCTTCATTTTGGCGTGCGAACTTCACGCTGCACTTAATGCGCTGTCCACGCATCAGGCGGTGATTAGGCGTCGAGCCAAGTGTCGCGTATCTTTGCAAATCACCGTGCCTATAAAAGGCAACAATCCTTCAAGAGTCATCATTAGACTCTCCTTCGTCTTCGTGTGCATCTGTTAGGGTTTGAGAAAGGAGCTTCCTTTGTTCTCTTTTCCTTCATCTAACATCGGATCCTTGATCGCAATGGCACCAAAGGCTAAGCATACTGCTTCGTCTTCAAAGGCGGTCGTCTCTGAGACTCAGAGGGGCGGCTCCTCCATGCAGGAAACCCCTCTTTCAGGTATAAGAAGCCATCGGACTTGATTTCCACCATTAAAGGGGTTTACAGAGTTCTTTTAACTCTTAAATCCCTTTTGAATGTGAACCGCCAACGCGGGCTTGTGCCCGTGTTTGATCTTCAGGCGCAGTTTTTTAGTCGACCAACAGGGCGCAGGTCTGATGACCTCTGCTTCTTTTATCTGCTCGAATCTACGTCTGCTTGTTTAAACACAGAGCCCCAATGAGCCTTGCGTTTTGAATCCAACACTTAGAATATTTCTAAGTGTGAAAGATTCAGATGCAGATTTCTTATGACTCTTCCGTCTTGTGAAATCAGATGCTGGTCCTCATGAATCTTGCGTCTGAGCCCGATACTTAGAAATTATCTCATAAGTCTTGGATTTAAAACGCGAGCTCCATACTAGCCTCGCGGTCTTCGGGTCTGGACGCAGATTTTGATGATTTTCGCGTCTGGATCCATTCCTGCGTTTGAGTTATAAATACTTGATCATTTTCTTTCAGATTTCTGATCAAGTATTATTTTCTTTTGCAGTGCGATATTCGTCCAACCCTCTCTCCAAGAAATGTCACTTCGGGCACGTAGGCGGTGCTGACCGCAACCTAACCTTCGTGTTGCAGAGGACTGCTCCTATGACTACCGACAAGTCGAAGGAGCGAAGGGAGAAGATCTCCAAGGTCGACATGAGGACCTTCTGGGAAATCATGACCGACGCAGATTTTGAGACGGATTCACGTATTCCGTTAAAGAAACCCGTCTTCTTCTTTGGGGACAACATCGGCGAGGACGGTCACATCTTGCATGACGGCGATTATAAGTGGCTTCGCCAAATAGGGGGTAGGAAATTCTTTCTTCCAAATATGGAGAGAATGTATCCCTTATCCTATCTCCAGCACATGTCTGTCCCCCGGGCAATGGAATGGGAGCTTGCCCGACTTGTCCCCAATGTCTCTCTCAGCATACTGGGCGCCAGGAAGGTACACCCTGCCGGACACGGGAGGGAAGTTTTTGGCTTGTTTCCTGAATTACTCAGGTCTGAGTACCCAGCAGGGGAAACCCCTCAGCTCAGCACCACCTTCATCAATCAATTCATGAAGGTAAGGGGTGATTTTTCAGGTGACTTCCGCCCGCTCGGGTGGGTCCATTCCTCTGACAAAGTCTGGTGGGGCAAGATGGTGGGCTTTGTCCTTTCTGAACTCGGAGGTCTGTTGGAACAAGTGGGATTGCGTCATGCGGTCAGGGCTGTACAGTATGACATCCCGCAAAGTTCCCACAATTTTTATGGGATTCTGGAGCACTACAACCCTTTGACGGGGACATTCTTCACCCCGGTCGGAGAAATGGGTCTCGCCCTGCATGAACTATATGAAGTTTCGGGGCTGGTCATGGGAGACGCCCTCTATGAAGAATATGTTCCCACTTCTGAGGAGCTTCATCTCTTGAGGAAAGAGTGCCCTCAGATATATGAGACCTACTGGGAAGTGTTGTGCCACTTCCACATCTGCGGTCAAATAACCTCCTGGAGGACTAGGGGAGTTAAGCAGATGTCTTGGGCGAGCTACTTGTTTAATGGTATAACTGAGAATGATCACTCAGTGACCATTCTAGCTCCCAGCTCCGACGAAGAAATCGCCGAGAGGATTGATGCCTCTGTGAGTTCTTATACCACAAAGTCGAATGAAGACACTTTCAAACCTGACACGGTTTTTGAAAGTTTCCATCATCAAGCCTGGGTACCCATTTCTGACCGGGCATTACTGGCGGGCTTCCTCATGCTGTGGTTGAAGCGCTGTGTAGTGCCGACACTGCCGCATGAAGTGATTGTTGCCGACGTGATGTATCCGGCGGTCCTGTTGGCCTATGGTAGATCCATCGCTCTCCTTCCGGCAATGGTGGCCGGAATCCAAAGTGGGTTGCGGGCCCTGACTCAGAGCCTGTGTAAAGTGGAGGCCATCGTCGACTCAGAAGGAAGACCGGTGGTTGACTCAGAGGGGAGGCCGAGAGTAAAGACTCCCAACCCCCGGATCGAGCTTCCCTACACGTACCTAATGGCTTGGTACGTTATGCACTGCCCCTCGCTGATGACGCCAGTGTCTCGATCCGAGGGGTTTGTCCCTTTTGTGCAGCGGCTGGAGAGCTCGAGCTGGTCCAACAACTATATGTTCTACGTTCGGAAATGTATTCTGAATGTTTCGAATTACCATCTCAACCGCTGCTTCCCTGAGATTACCGATGCTGCTTATGGGGATAAATTTGCCGACATTGTGGCTCCAGACGACTTCACGAGGCTGCCATCGGGAGTCTTCTGGTGGCTTATCAATATTCGGCCCGGGTATCTGCTCTTTCGGCAAGGGAACTCGTGCACGATTGAGCCTTATATGCCGAATCGTTTTGCCCGACAGTTCGGCTATGACCAACTATATGTCGGCAACCCTAACGCCCAACTCGCCTTCAGTGGAAATTTATTTGAAGGTGCTCGGGCCTGGTATTATAGCGTGGCTGGGGGGACAAAGGCTCTTTTCAGCTTGCCTCACAAGACGCCAAACTGCTATGCAAGCCTTGGTTTCTGCACTTGGTACTCCCAGGCTAGCAAGATGCCTGGCTACTCAATGGAGCGCTCATGCATTAAGAGCATTAATGCGTCCCATGAGGAGAAATTGGCGTCCAACGAGCGCATGCGAGGTATCGATGAATACCAGGCAGCTAAGAAAGAAGCCAGGGGGGAGATAGGGGTGGAGCCGAGGGCAGCAGCACCTAGGGAGCAGCCTGCTAGAAGGCATCGACGGGCGGTGCCTAAACGTCCCTATGGCTCTACTTTCACAGTTGAGCCTGCCCCGAAGAAGGCCAGAAAAGACTCAGGGGCTGAAACTTCAATGCCTGAGGCCGTCCCTTCCGGTGTTGAGGAGCAGAGGGAGGAAGAGGAGGAGGAAGACGAAACCCCCCTTGTTTGCCCTCGTGGATTGCGCAATAGGGGCCCCGTGATTTTAGAAGAAGGGGAGCTTACTGATGATCCCACTGCAACTGATGAGGCTGAGCAACTTGAGGCTGACCTGGTGGGAAGGGATGATGTTGAGATTCCAGGGGTCTCAACTCAGCCAGGGTCTTCTTCAGCTCAAGAGAGGAGAGATGAGGCACCACTGCCTGAGTCTCCTGCTGTATTGATGCCCAGCTCGAGGGTAGTCGATCCCAGTCCCACTACCGGGGTACTTGGTGGTAAGGTCTCGATTGCCGAGGCCTCTTGTGTTGCGCTGTCGTCTTCATCGTCCGAGGAGGATGAATATTATTCAGGCGATGAAGTCGATTTTGGCGATGAACCCACTCTTCCAGATCCGAGTAAATTCTCACATATTTCGGAGGAAGAAATACATGGGTGTGATCCGGGTGATGGCGTCGCCACTAGCGGCAATTGCTCTTGTTGAAGGTACTCTCTTTGCCTTTTTGACCCGGTTTTCCTTTTAACTAGGGAAAAGGTTCTGACGTTTTTCCCTTTAACTTTATGCTGCAGGGCCAGCCGTGGACAGCGAGGCTGCGACTTCCTCCCATATCGAGGAAATGATATAAGAGCTGGCCCAGCAGGAGGTCGTTGAGGCTCCTGCTACTGAAATGCCTCAAGAGAGGGCAATTATTGAAGTCGGGGAGACCTCAACCCTACAAGATTCGCCCAGGAATTCGCCGTCTTTAAATCCTCAGCTTGGTAAAAAAATATTGAGGCTTTGAATATCTTCCTTTTACTGTCATGGTTAACATTTTGATGATTTGCAGAGAGCGCTGAGGGAGCTCAAGCAGAGGATCTTGCGACCAGCGTCGACCCAGAAGGCAGTACAATTCAAGCCCCGATCGAGGGCTCCAAAGAGGTCAGGCTCGCTGCTATTTCAGTCGCCATGGAGGCTGCTACGACAGTAACTGCGCCAGAAGTGTCGGCGACCATCTCAGCTTCTGTCGCACCTGTTGTTGACCCTACTCCTGCACGGGACGAATTGATTCCCATCCCTCGCCCTGTGATAGAAAGGGGATCTGGGAGCACATCAGCAGAATTTTTCCCAGCTGGTGATATCATAGAAGAACTGACACGTCAAATGGTGCAGCAGTTCTTTGCTTCCATGTGATCATGCATTGACCTCATCCTTTATGGGGGCAGTTCTTTCGAATTTGCCCGAGTGCTTCTCGAAAATCTGATCGAGAACATTGATCATACTGGAGGTCCTTTGCAGGCTAGGGCATGCCTGATGCTGGTGGAGCAGTTGGGAAGTGACTTGAAAGAGCTTAAGTCTCTGGAAGATGCTGGTTCAGGACACGAGGCCCGGGTAACCCTGAATAGTCTTCTGGCTGCTCAAGAACAAGAGCGGAAGGAGATGAAGGAACAAATAGCTGAAGAGACCCGCCATCTCTAACATTTCCAGGCTGACCATCAAAGGTTGATTGGCGATTCAAGGGAATCTGAACTCGTCATGCAGAGCGCAGAGCAGGTTATTATCAGTGCTCGGGCCACCATAGCCAAGGCAGAGGCCTTGATTGCAATCAATGAGCAGAAGCTTGCCACTGCCAGGAAAAAGCTGGAAGAGCTGGAAGCTGCCAGGACGCAGGTTGAAGAAAACCTCTCCACTCATTCCTCCAAATTGGAATCTCTACGAGCGCAGCTGGCTGCGGGAAAATTCTTATCTGAGGAGTTGCGGGTCCAAGCTCTCATGGAGGCTGAGAAAGCGCGTCAGCACGAGATATATCGCCTCCGAGAACAAATCCGTTTTTTGGCTAATCAAGATTATTAGCCTCCTCTTTTTTTTTTTGTAAAGAGAAGAACACTCTATTCATCAAGAGTGTTTGTATCACTTTTATCATTTTTGGCTCAAATAATAAAAGTCTTCGAAATTTTGCTCCATCTTCATTGTTTCACTGTAGATGAATCCAATTTCTTAGTTGCATTCTCTGGTTGTGATCCTTGACTGACTCTGAATAAACTCAGGCTAAACTGAGTTTGCCAAACGCGGCTCTGATTTGTGGTGGAGACGCAGTTCTGAGAGACGCGACTCTGACCTGCAACTTGAGACGCGGTCCAAGCTTGTGCGAAGGACGCGGCTTTGGTTATGGAAGGACGCGGCTCCCTGACCGTAGCCCTTAACTCTACCCAAATGGAGAATTCAGGATGCAGTGAGGACGCAGTTTTATGCTCCTCCAAAGCTGACGCATAGAACTCAGCTGATCGATGGGGATGTGACACTGTCTTTGTGGAGACACGTCTCTAGATCCTTGACTTAGTGTAAACTCAAATTATATTGTGTTTATGATAGGAACACAACGTCGTCTTGCAATGTAGACGCAACTCCAGGATACCGATGATACCTTTGAATGACATAGGCCTTCTCTATTGTAGAGGCAAGTCTTAGGACGCAGCTTTCCAATTTTATATGATTTCAAAGCGTGACCCGAGAATGGGTCCCTTTTGTTGAGGGGACGCGGCTTTGAACTGCTCTGAGAGACGCGGTCGCAATTAACTGGAATGAAAGAGGACGCCGCCTTCGAATTCACAAAGGGACGCAAGTTCCTGGACGCGGCTCTCGGGCCTGCGTTTGGTACAACTTCCCAGGCGTTACATGCAGCCTGTCATAAAGATTTGCAGATCTTTAAATGTCAAATCGACGTTGACAATTGGGGACTCGCGTCATCCGATGTTTCCCGAAGCGGCAGTCCACGCGTCAGCCCTTCATTAGGTTTAGGCATTAATGCCTTTAAATGTCAAACCGGCGCTGGCGGTTGGAGGCCTGCGTCTCCGTTGCTTCCCGAAGCGACAAGCCACGCGTCAACCTTTTATTGGGCTTTGACATTCGTGCGGAAATTAAAGTCGATGGTTCTGATTAGCGAGCCATTAATTATGGGCTTTGTGGTTCGCCTATAAATAGGCTTCACCCCTTTCTATTAACAGTCCATTGCTTAGACTGTTTTCCCTTGAGGGCAGACACTCTGAGGGACTTCATCTTCTTCCTTCAAGGACTTTAAATGGGGTTTGCCCCTATGGACGACGACGACCCAGAGCTTTCATGCTTCTGTGTAATCTCTCCAGAAGATTATCACTGTCAAGTGATTTCAAGATCAATGAGCGTCTCTTTGAGTACCTTTCATGTCCGCGCCTTGATGCAGAAAGTTCAACCCTTAAAGGGTTATTCTGCGGGTATGAATCCTGGTTTGCCATGAACTTTTCAGCCCGACTGAGTTTCAGTTTTGATATCTCTTAAAGAGGTTCATCTTCTTGACCTTCTCCTGAAGTCTAACTGGTGCACCCATCTTTGGAAGTTGCGCCATTTTAAAGAAATTTGACTCAAAATTCTCTGGACGCGAGTATAATGGACTTTTGCACCTAGACCGCGAGCTTTCCATACAGAGCTCGTGTCTGAGGCTGTAGACTTAGAAAAATTTCAACTCAGATCGAAGGTTTCAGGCCTGAATTTAGCAACCCCTGTTTATCAAACAGGGAGATGGCAATTTTCGCGTTTGATTCTCTTCGCGTCTCATACTTTAGACGCGGGTGCAAAACTAGACTGCGTTCAAATCTGCGTGTATCACAACTTTGACCGTGTCTGTTTCTGCCGCCGCAGAAGTTTGGTTCATTGCGCGGGTCATCCCTGCGTCTGAAGCTTTCAACAATAGCTGCGTCTGTCACTTAGTTTTTCTGTTGAAGTATCCTAAGCTTCAAATCTTCTAATTTTTGTTTGCTTCTTGCAGGTTGGCTTAATCATCCTTTTTCACATTCGCTGGGCCCCTGGGAGAATATTTCGGTCAGCGAACTTGTTCGACGGTCGACCACTAGAGAAGAAGTCATGGCTCCTGTTCTCGGGAGACGAGGATCTGACACCCGCCAAGATCTCTTTGGATTCAATGCACTGGTCATGCTTCTTGGCATGGCATGGTCAGGGTGAGTATGGCGGTGGATATAGTGGTGGGTATGGTCTTGGATTCTCCCTTCACCTACTCCAGAAGTGACATCGATGAAAACTCCATGCTCATTGGATGACTTTCTGGTGGTGGAGATGTTCATCAATGAAAGATCATACCCCCACTTCGGATGGTCAGGTGGAATCAGAAGATTCTGCTGCCTTTCGACCTCAAGAAACACCATTGTTCTTGGTCAACAATGGACTCTTTCGATGTTCACGTCATGCATGGTGACGTAATCAGCCTCCGAACGTCATCACAGTGCTCAGCCCATCTTTGACGCCCTTCCGAACATCTTGTACTTGGAATGGTGAGAAGCTTCAAGGAGTGAGTGCAACCTTTGAGAGAGAGGGACTTCTTTGTACTCCTTTATTGTAACACTCAATCTTATTGTATAAGAGAGCGTTTTGTATCACTTTCATATGTTGGATATAAATAAAAGTGACACTTTTTTTTCTCCTCCTACTGTCTTGAACTCCCTTTTTTGCATTGAAAGTCGGACTAATAGAGGTAAAGAATCTTTGACTTGTCAAAACTATAATGATAATCTTAACAAGTCAAATTTTGTAGAGAGATCCCATTTCAGAAACTCAACAATACTGTCAGAGGTGTGATATTAACTTAACAGAGATTAGATAATGTTGTGGACTTGCCAATCTATAAAGGAGAGTGACAAGTGGAATTTGTACCCCCAGGGAGGATGAGCTTTTTTCAGAGGTTTGGGATTAACTTGATTAAGATCAGCTGGGGAGTTAATGAAAACACTGTTAACGGTGTAATGTCAACCTAACAATGCTTTTAAGTGGGCTTATTATTCTGTTGATAAGAATAACAAGTGAGACTAGATTCGCGGGGGATCTAGGAAAGTTTTTTTTTTACCGTTAGAGGTGTGATATTAACTTAACGGGTTGAATGTAGTCTTGTCAGAAGTGTGATGTTAACTTGACAAGGATGTGAGTCAGAGGTGTGATATTAACTTGACTCAAAAGCATTTCAGTTTTATTTAGGAAAACTGAAAGTATCACTGCCATAGGTGTAATGTTTAACTTAGCAGCGAGGGTAATGCTAGAGGTGTAATTTTGAACTTGGCATTGGTCATCTCGACTTTGACAAGGAAGTTCGAGGGAAAGTCATGGCCATAAGTGTATTGTTAGACTTAGCAATGACCTGGATGCTAGAGGTGTAGTGTTAAACTTAGCATCGTTCATTTCAGCTTCGATCTGGAAGTCTGAGGAAAGATGACTGTCAGAGGTTTAATATTGAACTTGGCAGCAACTTGATTACTGTTAGAAGTGTAATGTTGAACTTAACAGTAATTTGTCAGAGGTGTGGTATTAACTTGACAAAAATTGGTTTACGATACGAGCAATTTGAGGGCCTGCCATTCTATTGATGAGAATTGACAGGTGAAGTTTGAAGTGCCAGAGGTATAGTGTTAACCTGACAACTTTAAAGGTTTGCTACTCCATATAGGGTTAACAAGTAAGGTTTGTACTCAATAGGGAGTATTGAAAATTTTCATTACCAGAGGTATAGTGTTAACGTAGCAATGATTGTATTTTGTAGACTACCATTCTGTGTATGAGAATTGGTAAGGGATTTTGGAGGAGAGGGTGGAACTACATCCACTTAGGATTTTTAGCAAACCCTCAGCTATCGACGGATTTGAGGTGCCTTTACCAACTACCGTTTGAGTTGGGCTAGCCATGCTATTCCCCTCAGCATGATGAGTTGTCGAAGACTTATGTTGGGCTTAGAAGCCAACATTTTCCTCTGTCCTTAGCCGTCGGAGGCGTCGGATGTTAATGAAGATAGGAATATTAGAACCCAAGTTTCTTTCTCAATATTTACATCATGCATCATGGTGCAGCCAGTGCCCGATTGGCTTGTGGTCTAGCGAAGGAAAGAAACTTTTCTTGGGTCTGGAGCTTTGATCAGAGGTGTACTTTTAACTTGATCGGCGGAGGAGTACCATTAAGGATAGTACTTCTTCAGGAATCTGCCATTGATTGGCATCATGAGTGTATCGCCATTTGCAGTTATGAGGCGATATGATCCATTTGAGTAGACTGACTCTACTACAAATGGTCCTTCCCATTTGGGCTGAAATTTTCCTTTTGTCTTATGTGTCATTACCATAGGTCTTCTGACGGCTAAGACAAGGTCACCTTTCTTGAAAGTTCACACTTTAACTTTCTTGTTGAAGGCTCTGGTAATCCGATCTTGGTAAAGCTCGATTTGTTGTTGGGCCTGCAGACGTTTATCATCTAAGGCCTCCAATTCTTGGAGTCGCTGTCGATGCTTCTCCTCATTTGTCATCTCCGCTGTCAAGGCGACGCGTAGAGACGGAATTTGGATTTCCAGTGGAAGCACGGCTTCACACCCATATACTAAAGAAAATGGCGTAGTTTTAGTTGGGATTCGAATAGTTGTGCGATAGGCCCATAAGCATTCACCTAGCTTGTCGTCCCAGTCACGCTGACTTTTGGAGACGAATTTCTTGAGAAGTTTGCCGATGGTTTTGTTGAAAGCTTCTGCGAGACCATTAGCGACGGGATAGTATGCTGTTGAGGACACACTCTGGATTCTGAACTTAGCACAGAACCTCTGGAAAGCCTGACTGACGAACTGGGGTCCATTGTCATGGACAATTCGCCGAGGCACCCCAAAACGGTAAATGACATGGTGTTTAACGAATTTGATCACGTCAGATGACTTCACCTCCTTCAAAGGAATGGCCTCAGCCCATTTGGAGAAGTAATCGGTTATAGCCAAAATAAACCGATGCCCCTTTGATGATGGTGGGCTGATAGGGCCAACTATATCCATTTCCCACATTTCAAATGGCCAGGTAGAGGTCGTAGAGTGAAGGTACCCTGGGGCTTGATGGATGAAATCGCCATGTACTTGGCAGGCGTGACATCTTTTGGCATAAGTGATAGCGTTAGCAATCATCTTGGGCCAGTAATATCCCAACCTTTGGAGTCGATATGCCTGTTTTGGGCCTGGTTGATGGGCTCCACACATGCCATCATGGGCTTCTTTCAGTACCTCCTGTGCCTCTTTTTGTGAAAGGCAGCGAAGCAAGATCCCGTCATGCGATCGACGATACAGTGTTCGCGTAATCGCATTATAGTAGAATTTGGGGGCTTTTCTTCGAATGGCAGCTGCTTCTTTGGTGTCCTCAGGCAGGATGCCATACAAGATATAATCAATATAAGGGAATCGTCAGTCTCTAGGCTCTGGACCGGCTGACGACTCGAGAACTTCTTTGCCTTGACAATCTCCCATTGGCTCCTGGTAGTCCTCAAGAGCAAGTCTCGGGCAATACAGGTCGTGGCTGTGGACAAATATTTTCTCTTCTGCTCTAGCTGGAAGAGCTAAGGAGGCAGCGAGGGACGCCAGTGCATCTGCATGCGCATTTTTCTTGCGTGGTACATGGTCAATGTAGAAGTTTGAGAACCTCTCAGCCATGCGGAAAGTTGCGTTGTAATAGGGTACTAGATCTTCATGTCTGACTTCGTACTCCTCGCGAACTTGGCTGACGATGAGCTTAGAGTCACCATACGCCTCGAGATTTTTAACACCAACCTCATCGGCGAGTTGCATCCCAATCAAAAGGGCATTGTACTCCGCTACATTGTTGGAGCAAGGTTCAGTTAACGAGACGGCTCGAGGAATCATATAGTTCTGTGGGGAGACTAGTACTACTCCTACTCCTGCCACTATATGTCATTTTGGGCTTGTTCTCGATGCACCGTCAAAGAAAAGTTGCCACACTTGCCTTTCGAAAGGATGTCTGAGTCTGGCAGGCTTCAACGACCTCGTCTGGGAGATCCTCGTAAAGTTTGGCTGCCTTCGGATCTGGATGCTCAGCCAGGAAATCTGCCACAGCTTGTCCTTTAATGGCTTTTTGTGGTAGAAAGTGCATTTCATATTGGGATAGCAATATGGCCCATTTTGCCAATCGGCCATTTAACGATGAAGGCTTTGTCATAAGTAACCTCAGGGGGTTGACTTTTGATATGACGTTTATTGTCTGGCCTACCAAATAGTGTCGCATTTTCTGAACAGCGAACACCAACGCCAAACATTCCTTCTCGATCGGGTTGTACCGGTGTTCGGCCCCGATCATTGTTCTACTCAAATAGTAGATTGCTTGCTCTCGTCCTTGATCATCGTTCTGAGCTAGTAAAGCTCCTAAAGAATGATCCATTTCTCGGACGTATACCAGGAAAGGTTTTCCAGACACTGGAGCTGCAAGGACTGGCGGTTGTGTGAGGTACTGTTTAATTTCCTCAAATGCTTGCTGGCAAGCGTTGTCCCAAATGAACGAAACACCTTTCTTCATTAATTTGGAAAAGTGTTGGTATCTTCTGGAGAGATTTGAGATAAACCTGCGGATGTACGCCAATCGTCCTTGCAATCCCCTGAGCTCTTTGAGGTTTCTCAGAGGTTGCATCTCCTGGATAGCGCGAATCTTTTCCGGATCCAAATGAATCCCTGTGGAGGTTACGACAAATCCTAGGAATTTGCCACTGGCCACCTCCAGGAAGGATTTCGTGGGGTTCATCTTCAATTGATGAGCCCGCATGATGTCGAAGACAACCTTTAGATCAATTATATGATCACCTTTAGCGCGGCTTTTTACTGCGATGTCGTCAACATAGCATTCCACTGTTTTGCGCATGTGTTCGTGAAAAATGGCATTCATGGCCCTTTAATATGTCGCCCCTGCATTCTTCAGTCCGAAGGGCATGACGGTGTAACAGTATACCCCCAGTGGTGTCCTGAAAGAGGTATGTTTTTCGTCGTCAGGATATATTTTGATTTGATTATATTCTGAAAATCCATCCATGAAGGACATTCGCTCGAATTCACATGTATTGTCAATCATGACATCTGTGATTGGCAGTGGAAATTCATCCTTGGGACAGGCCTTGTTTAGATCACGAAAATCAATGCAGATTCGGATTCCGTTCTTTTTAGCAACAGGGACGATGTTGGCTACCCAATCAGGATGTTATTCTTCCCTAATGAAGCCAGAGTCTATAAGCTTTCTAACTTCTGATTGAATTGCCTCCATTATTTCTGGACGGAACCGTCGCTGTTGTTGTTTGACGGCTTTACGTCCGAATTAATGTTGAGGCGGTGCATAGCCACTCGAGGATCAAGTCCAGGCATGTCTTCATAATTCCAGGCGAAGACGTCTCTATATTCTTGCACAAGAGATATTAGATCCTTTTTCCCCAAAGCTGACAGACCTTCACTTATAAAGATGGGCTTAGGATTAGCCTCATCTCCTAAATTAATCTGAACAACCTTATCTTCTGTGGGTGGCTCATGCTATTCAAAGTGGGTATCCCAAAGATTGTTTAAGTGTTTGATCCAAGGATCTGTATCAGATTGGATCATTTCTTCATCTCCGTCTTCCAGGTGGCTTGTTGAAACCATATTCACTGAAAGTTCTCTGAAGATGTTGCCGACACTAACATCTGACTCCACGATGACGTGCCGATGAGTAATCATGGCATAATGACTCTTCAGACTCAGAAGCTGATGGGATCGGAGTTGACACATAGCCCAACCCTCTACGAGTCCGATGATAATAATCAGGGGTTTTCCTGTAACGCCCCGATCCCGCAGGTACGGGGACGTTATGGCGACGTACATACGCGAGGTGAAAACAACCTCACGCGTACGTTAAGCCTCAGTACAGGGAATCACCTCCATAGACTTAATGGTTCCAGCAGGAAATAAGTACAAGAATACCTGCAGAAAGGGGTTAGTGATCATAACAGATATAAAAATAAGGATAAATGAGATAACAGAAATAAATCACCAAAATACCTATAAAGTGTCTCGATGAGGAATCTCCTATGTGACGCCAAGGCACTATCGGATAATACGGTAGCTCGGATCTCCAACCGGGCATGCAAACCCAGGGTCGTCAGAAAGCGACCTAGTGAGTGGTAAAATGAAGGAGGCAGTAATATATATATATAATAGTAATACAAGCACGATACATAGATATATTACATGATATTGTACTAGTGATACCATATAATAAGTAGAGAATAAACAGTAGAAAAATATAACCATGTTATCTTTTAATACCATCAATACCGAGCCGGTTATCATCGGGTCATGTCTATAGTCTTATCCAGTTTATATCATGAATAATGTTGTCTAGTGGGACATGCTAGTGGTGACGTGATAGAAGTGAACATGCAGATGTGCATATGCAATATGACCACAATACGGTGTAGTGCATAGACAGTAATGATGTATGCAAGGTGTACAGGAAATAGAATATATGCACATATGCGTGAATAGTATGCCACTACAGAAAGTGTAACATGTATCATTTAAAATAACAAGTATACCTATCACATAATATCGGACAAATGATCAGGTACACAATTAAGTACAACTATACAATAGTAAACATGTATCAGGCAAGGAACAGTAACAAGTAGTAAACATGTATCAGGCACGTTATGTTATTTATACAATAGTAGCAATCAGTACCACCTGGTATTACAATCACTCTCTTCCAGTGTCCCATACCACTAGCAGTTCATACTGGAGCCCGCACTCCAGTCGAACCCATCCGGACATGGCCTACGGGTACCATTATCCAAACGAGAGAGTGACCAAATAACAAGTGTTCCCGACGTCACTATTGTGTATACTGTTTTATTATGTAAATTGAAAACCCATGGTCGAGGAGTTCTTATCGGGTGGATGTATACCGTGCATACCCGGAATCACGGCCTTAAACAAGCCCCTGGCTGCTAAGACCAGGGCCCTCCGCTAAGAGGGGAGCATGAATCAAGTAACAAGAGCTCATGGAGCAATTGGTAGGTAGCACTACCGTCCCCTGCAGTGGGAAAACAATATGGATCCAGTACATCACCCGATAAGATCTAATCAACCGTCAAGTCTCCCTCATACCCAGTTAGCTTTATGATCTGATATGTCATGTATACAATGGAACAAGAATAAATACAGTACATGATACGGGTAACATGATAACTGGACCAGAGTTCTGTTGATAGCATAGAACAATATGACGAGAAACGGGAACAATATAACGGGAACAATATAACGAGAACAATGTAACAAGAACAATAGATGTGGGATTCCACATATCGCATATCAATAGCTCTCATGTCCAGTATCGGAAATCCATATCAGTAATAAGAAACAATCATATATCATGAATACGGGAACATGGAACAATAATACATGTAATAAGCATGGTGATCCATATGACAAGAAGATAGAAACAACACAGGCATGTGTAACTGTAATATGTAAGCATGACATGAATGTGTATGATGATCATGCTAAGATGAATGATCCTGCCAATATGAAATGCAGCAGTCTGTGCAGTGATATGCCGAGAAGCCATGTACCGAGGATAACAATACATGACATAACGGTATTTCGTGAAATGGTGTCGCTACTTATCGGTGGGTTATGCCTACGAAATAACAAGTGTGCCGTGTCATAGTATCTGTGTAACATACACAGGTAATAACAGTGGTCAGTGTCTACTATCACATGCAGTGGACTACAGAATCCGTATAGCCGTAAGCCTGCGTAGCACTAATATATGTAGGAACAGTGGTCGACAGTGTCTTATAGTAACGGTGTCTAGCATGCATGTCTAGTAACAGTGTAGTGTCATCAAGTACTGTGGATCAGCATACATGTGATGATAGTTATCTAACTGTGAGCTGGTCCGTGGGTCAGTGGCGGTACAGGCATGATATCTGTGTCCGAGTTGTCTATGTCTGTATGCCTTGTTACTATGATTATCTCATATTAACTCAGGAAATATCTAACAATCTTCTAGATTATTCCTAAGTCAATGACCGTCCAATCATGACCAGTGAATAATGAATAATTACCGTCTTTTATCCTTAATCACGATATACCAAGTAATGTCAATAAACATGATAAAATATAAATTTATAAAGAAAAACACTCACAAACTAGCCATAGGGTGGTAGCTCTCTTCTCCATGATCGCAACGGATCCAGAATCGTCCAAATCGGAGTCCGGATGCTCCCGATATTGCCCGAATACTAAATCAGAACAAATAGGGTTAATTATGTAAATAAAATATAAAATACAAATATGGAAATGTCCAGGGGGTTTTCTGTAAAATTACCTGTAATGGGTTTGGATGCGGGTTTGGGCTCATAACGGGTCGGGTTTGGATCCAACACCCAACCCAATGACGTAAGTGGAAGCGGGTTAGTGGGTAGGGCTTATTGGGTAATGGGTTTTCCAATCACTCAAACGGGTTATAGTGGGTTCGGGTGTGTACCCACACACACACACAAGCATATACACACACACACAGCCACACCCACACACCCCAGCACACACACACACACACACACACCACACAGCACACACCACATACACACACTCTCTCACAGCACACACACCACACAGTACACACACCAAACACACACAGCACACACACTCTCACACACAACACACACCACACAGCACACAACAAACACACACAGCACACACTCTCTCATAGCACACACACCACACAGCACACACACCAAACACACACAGCACACACTCTCACACACAACACACACCACACAACACACCACACACACAGCACACACACCAAACACACATAGCACACACTCTCTCACTCTCACACACACACCACTCACACACACAGCAGCAGCAGTGCTGCTGCTGCTGCGCGCGCACGGTGGCCGGCCAGCCCAGCTGGCCGGCGGCCAACAGAACCCGCCGGCGGCGGGTCTAGCCGCCGGCAGTGGGTCTAGCCGCCGGCGGCGGTCGCTGTAGGAGAGAGAGAAAGAAAGGGGAAGAAGAGAGAGAGAGAGAGATAAAGAGAGAGAGAGAGAGGTTGTGACAGAGAGGGAAAAGAAAAACAGAGAGATGAAAAAGAAAAGAAAAGAAAGAGAAGATGAAGAAGAAGAGGAGAGGGGGAGGTGGCGCGGTCGCTTGGGGGTTGCGGTCGGCGGCGGCGGCGGCGGCCGGCAGCCTGGCCGCTGGCGCTGGCAAGGGCCGGTCGGACCCCCCTTGTTTTGGGTCGCACACAGAGAGAGGGAGAGGTATGGGGGATTTAATTAGAGAGAGAGGAAGAATTAGAGAGGGAGAGAGAGTTTTTGTAATTGAAAGAGAGAGGGAGGGATTTAAGGGGAGAGAGAGGCGGTGGTGATGGGTCAAAGGCGGTGAAAGCGTGGAGCTCTCCAGAGAAATGGAGAAGAAAGGAGAAGAAAAGAAAGAAAAGAAAGATAAAAAAAACTAATAGTTAATTATTATTATATTAGCCCCATATTTGACCAGCTCCGAACAGTGCCCAAAAATTATAAAAAATAGAAAATATTATCCTAAGACGTAATATGAAGACGGTTTATAGAAACTCGATCCGGTTTACAAATTAAAAATCCCAGAGTGTCTCGCCGATACGGGCGACACCGGTTTGGCCAGATTTTTGATAAATTCCGAAAAAAAACCAAAATACCTTAACATAGATAACATGATTCTAAGACATCTGGTAAAAGCGAATTCTCAAAATTCTACTCCATTTGTGAAATAAAAATCGGAAGGCCGTTTTCGGTATCGGTCGACACCGACTACGGAGATTTTCCAAAATAATCCAGAAAATTTCCAGAAAATCCTTAAAAATCTTAAATATTAGAAAATGATTTTTGAAACTAAAATCGGCTCAATCAGACTACCACGGAGGTCAAATCAATTTTGTACGTCGTATCGGGTACTGAAACGGTGATACGTACACCAGGGATCAGGTGATACGTACACCAGGGATCAGGGGGTTACATTTCCCTTTTGGCACAAAAGATCGAAGTAGTGTTCGCCTTCCTTTGCTGAAGTTCAACCCTGGACCGTTCGTCAGATCATACCCCATGCCTTCCATCATCATTTTGAGTGCCTTTGGCTCATAATGACCGAACTGAGGGGATTCCTCCTCGCCTTCTGATTCTTCACAGGTCATTGGTTCGGATTCAATTCGTCTGAAAAGAATTGGTCTTTGGCCTTTCCATCACGCTGGAACCATGAATATGGATTCTTGCGCATTACCAGCATCTCGGTGCGTCTCGAAGGACGACTTCACTGGTACATGCAATGATGTCAAAGCATCCATTGCCGACCAGAGATCATCATCCACCTCGGTACTAGTGTCCGACGGCACTGAATCAGAAGCAAATACAGAGAAATACGCCAAATCTAATTCTTCATTAATATACCATCCGCCTATATCATCGGCGGTGTTATCAACATCGAGCTTATTAGTGTTCGTTACAGGTGGGTCTAGCTCCCACATGCACTCTTCTTTTTTCGGCTCAGTGTCGGCTTCATTACCAGAGTCGGGCTCCTCTGGTTGCGGGATTTCATCTGTTTCCACAGAGTCCTGATATAGGAGAGAATCTGTGAAATAATTCTCTACTCCCTTGAACGGATGCCTTTCGGCAATCAACATTCGCACCTTTCCACTCCCGTCGATGTATTTCATGACTTGGTGGAGTAGAGGGAACGATAGAATTACGATGAATCTATGGTCGTCCCAGCAGCAGATTGTAGGAAGTGTCGGCATCGATGACGTAGCATGTCACCTCTGACCTTAGGTCCCCGATCTGGCATTTGAGCTTGACCTTCCCCATTGGACGGGTACTATTGGCATTGAACCCATAAATAGTAGTCTGAGTGGTGCTCAAACGGTGAGTAGGAATCCCTAGATGTTGCATGACCTGGTGAGGCATAATGCTTAATGTAGACCCGGGATCTACCTGAATGCGGTTCACCTCAGATGATCCAATATACCCTGCGAAGTAAAGGGGTCGATCATGTTTCCCTTTGACTTGCATATCATCTGCCATGAAGGTGATGCAGGGAAGATTTTGGGAGGTATGGAGGCAATCCTCTACATCTTCCTCCTTTGGTCCGATTGGCACCTGAGTCATGAAAGCCTCAGCATTAGCGAGGGCCTCTTGTAAAGCTTCTCTGGTTGACTTCGATAGCCTGAGGAGCTCATAAAGAGTAATTCGGGCCGGAATATTGGCCAGTTGAGTCAAGACATCGAAGCGGTAAGACGCTGCGGATCCTTCCGCGATGTCTTTCGAGAGGACTCTGGAGAACCGGAGCTCTTTATGTCTTTCCACGGGCTGCTTTGGGGAAGACTTGGCTAACTCTGCAGTGGGTTTTGGAGGAGTTACCGCCATTTCGTCATACTTTTTCAAATATGACTGACCCGAACGAGTTTTCGCCACAAGTTGGTTGGGTTCTGTGGCCAGAGCTAACGTTTCCTTTTCTGAATCGGTCAGTGAGGGAACATCAGTCTTCGCTTCCCGAGAAGAAGCACATACCACATTACAGGATGAAGCCTTAGCTTTGCCTTTGGACTTCCTGCTGGTTACAGTGGTCCATTGTTGGCCATCCACAAGGTCGGGGTGAACCCACATGACTTCTCCCCGAGGTGTGAAAACGGGTACCAGGCCCTTCTCTTGCTGCTGGTGAGGATCTGTGTTGACCATTCACAGCTCTCCTCTTGGGACAGGGACTGCTCCAGAGGGTGTTGGAGGTTGTCTTCCAAACTGGAGGAATGCTGTCATATTGGCCGCCACCTTCTTCTGCTCTGGACGGAGTTTTAATACCTTCACGTCAATCAGAGCCTGAAGGATGTCCTTGAAGACATAACAGCTCTTGGTGGGTGTCCCAACATCCTGTGATACATGCAGTAGTTGGGATTATCGGTTTTACCGACTTCTTCGGGGCGCCTAACTTCAGGAAGTTTCAGTCTGTTGCTCTTGTTGAGTAATTTGAAGAGCGAGTCGACATGTTTATCCTTGAAGGAATACTGCTTGCTGGCGCGTGGTTGGCTTGAAGAGCCACTTCCCTTGACCGGTTGAGGTTTGACGGGAGATTTGGTCCCTGTCGTCAAGTTATCCTTCCTTTTCGCTTGGAGGGATGTGTCTGGCGCACGCCTCGTTGACCTCTCAGGTTTGGGTTTATTTTCTTTCGCTCTGACGCGGGCGACAATTTCCTCAGCCTGTTCACCTTGTTGAATCAATTGTTTCCAGGTACGACTTTTAGCAACTCCTATTTGGGCAAGGAGCGAGGTTTGTAGATTATGGCGGCATGTTTCCACCAGGGTGACCTGGGTCATACCGCTCGGACATCGGAGTGCTACGTTCTGAAATCTTTTTACGAAAGACTTAACGGACTCTCTCTTTCGCTGTTTGGTGGCCAAAAGAGTAGGCATGGTGACCTCCGAGTCATCTTCAAAGAAGCGCGTTAGAAAGAGCTTCTCCAAATCGCCCCAATTTTTGATGGAGCCCTCTAGGAGCTTCATGAACCATTCAAAGACAAGCCCTTTTAGGGTGCCGATGAACAAGCATGTCAGAATGGCATAATTATCTACCACATTCCCTGTTTAGGATTTAAAGTAGTAGATATGTTGGTTCGGTGAACCTTTCCCATCGAATGCTTGGAGGGTCGGAGCCTTGAACTGGGAGGGTATGGAACAAGGTCCCACTCGGCCGGATATGGCCGGACCACTCCTGCTTCTTGGAGGCCTTTCCGGTTGGTAAGGGCCTCAAGACGTTGCTCCAATTGATTAATTCTTCTAGAATGAATCTTTTCCTGGTCTCGGTCGTCTTTTCCTTGCGACGAGGATTTGGACGAACCAGAGGTAGGGTGCTCTTTCTCCTCTATATGTACAGAAGATGAGTTTTCTCCCTCTTTTCGTTTGCCCTTAGACTTTTTAGAGGAGGCTTTGTCAGCTGACTTCCTCTTGTCTTCAAGCAACTGTTCGAGCATCTGTTTGAGGGAGTCGATAAATTCTTGCTGAGCACGAATCATCTCGAATTACTCCTTCTGGACCTGGGCTTGCTGCTCCAAGCGCCAGGCAGTCTCCTCAGGAGTGCTGGTCATGTATATAAAGGCCTCTTTCTCTATAGAAGAGTTTGAAGCCTGTGACTCTGCAATAGCGGAATGCGAGTCATTCACCTCAATGCCCCAGGCTAGAGCATTGTAGTCAATCGGGGGATTGCCCGGTCCGGGTGCGAGTGTGTCGATACACTCCTTCCGGTTCTGTGTCAGACTCATCATCGGAACTGATTGCAGGTTGTTTTCCCCTGCTCCTGCTCTCCATGTTTGCAGTGAGCTCGGGATATTCAGTGTCAGAGAAGACCCTCCTCCTGTGGGAACGACTTCTTTTAGCTGATCGGGGAATCAGGGTCAGCTGTCTAACTAGAGACTGCTGGTTTGCACCTGAATTGCAACGGCACTCAGAGAGAATCGTGATAAGCCGTTCTCAGCAACATGACGAAGTGATTCGATTAGCACTTCTTTTCCTCGTCAAATAATCTCTCAGATCCGTGGGGGGAGGATCAAAGAGATTAGCCTCGTAATGCCGAGGGCGGGAGGCATCCTTGCTCTGTACAGCTAGGACGCGGGGTTCAGAGACGTGGTTCTCGCGTCGTGGCTTTAGGACGCGCGTCTGGCGTCTCTGCGGAGAAGAGATGCGGCTATCGCGTTGCTGATTATTGCGTCGGGGCAGAGACGCTTGAGAGATGCAGGGCTGCTGGGCCCCACGCCTAGAGGCGTGTGCCTCTTGTACTCGACAAGGCGTACGAGTTTCGCCTTGGCGTCTAGGGAGTGGGGCTTCAGAGGAGCCAACTTGATGAACCTCACGTTTGAGCTGCCAAACGCGGATTTCGCGTGCCGGATGTGGTGCAGCAGAGACGCCGGTTTGAACCTTGCGTCCTGCCTCAGTTGGACGATCAGTTGTTCCAACTTGCAGTTGACGCGCACGCCTCCTCTGTCGGCGTTCAGCGTTCCGGTAACGTCATGGGGGTTGAGAGAAACCAACGACGACCTGGTGCTGAGGAAGAGGATGGATTGGCTGGACACCAGAGAACTTGACCACGCAGATCTCCTGAGAGACGTTGGCGCGGGTGTCACACATGGCGTGATTGGCCACAACATCCCTCACAGCAGCTGCCTCTGAGAGAGGCTCAGAGCGGATTTCGGGCAAGTCCCCGTAGAGACCCTGCGGTAGGCGCGGGCCTTTGGGCTCTTGGAGCCGGAAGAGAGGAACTCTTCATACTTTGCCTGGTCGAATTCTACGACGAGCGATTCGACCATTTTCTCCTTGTAGAGGACGTCACCTTGCGCCACAACTTGTTCGTCAGTAACGAAAGTAGTCCCCAGCGGAGTCGCAATCTCTTGTTTGGTACGGAGAAGAAAAATTCGCGTAAAATTTTCTTGAATCAATTGAAAGATTACAACAAACTAATGCTCCGACTACAAGGGAGGGAAGATGTTGAGTCTTGAATCTCCCCTTTGTTTAGTGCTGGGTTCTTCAGGTGGCGGTGGAAAGTGAATCTTGTTTTCCGTTTACCGGGTAAACGTCAGGAACTTTTGGGGATCTTCTCTTCGGATGGTGGACGGAGTAACACAGCTCTGTCGACCAGAAATCTCAAAGAGATTGCAGGCAAAGATTAACTTGTACGCAGCAAGTTACTTGAAGAGTTGAACTCTCTTTCCTTCTCTGTGGAAGCTCTCAAGTCAAGTTCTTCTCCTTGATTTCTCTGATCTCAATCCTCCGACCCTCCATAGCAACGGGGTTATTTATAGAGGTTTCAGGGGCGAACGTGCCCCCTAAAAACACTCCACAATGGGGGTTAACTTCCTTATTATGTGGGTGGTGATTGGCCCCATAACGAGGGAAGTTATAACTGAGACGCGGGTTTCGACCCTCGCGCCTTGGTGCTGCAGTGCTGCTGAGATGCGGGTTTCGGCCCTCGCGCCTTGGTGCTGCAGTGCTGGCTGAGACGCTGGTTTCGACCCTCGCGCCTTGGTGCTGCAGTGCTGCTGAGACGCGGGTTTCGACCCTCGCACCTTGGTGCTGCAGTGCTGGCTAAGACGCGGGTTTCACTCTCGCGCCTTGGCGCTGCTTTGATGGTTATGATTAGCCCTGCGTCTGGAGCTTGGGACTCTGCTTTTTGTTGCCTTGTCTTTTAGTAATCTTTAGACAGCCTACAGTCACTCCTTCGGTCTCGCTCAACCTTCATGCCTAGTACCTTTTTCGCTTCACCAAGATCCTTCATCTCAAACTTGGAAGACAAGTCTTTCTTCAATTTATCTATTACAGATCTGCTCTTAGAAGTAATGAGCATATTGTCTACATACAACAGTAGATAGATTTACTCTCCACCGGGTAGCTTATTGTAATATACACATGGGTCATAATGGTTACGTGTGTACCTTTTTTCCTTTTATGAGGCTATCGAAACGCTTGTACCACTGTCTAGGAGACTACTTTAATCCATACAATGATTTCTTAAGCTTGCATACTATAATATCCTTTCCTACAGTTTTGAACCCCATCAGCTAAGACATATAGATCTCCTCTTTAAGATCGCCATGGAGAAAGGTGATCTTCTCATCGAGTTGGTCAAGTTCCAACTCATACTGTGCTACCAGCGCCAGCAAAATCTGAATCAACGAGTGTTTTACAACAAGTGAGACTACCTCGTTGTAGTCAATGTCTTCTCGTTGTGCGTAGCCTTTAGCTACCATTCGGGCTTTATAGTGTATAGTATCATCTTTGAGAGATTCTTGTTTCTTTATATATACCCACTTACAACCAATTGCCTTCTTTTCCTTGGGCAACTCTGTCAGTTCCCAAGTGTCATTCTTCTATAGAGAACTCATCTCTTCCACCATGGCATCCTTCCACATCTTGGACTCTGAACTAATTTCAGCTTCCTTATATGTAGACGAGATTGCCTCTTCAATGACTGGGAGAGCATATGCCACAATCATATCTGTAGTGAGCCAACTAGGCTTACGTGAATTTCTTCTAGTTCTTCCAACTACAATGGATTCATGGACATCACCTATAGCCTGTTCTTGATCCTCATCATCATTAGTATCCTGATTGGCTACAAGATCACTACCCTGTGTCACCGTCAATATGATCTCCAATAATACTGATCTTTTTAGAGACGGTGAAATAGCATCACTCTCCATCTATTGCGATGTCCCTTTGATTTTCTCAATTTTCACCTGCTGAGAGATTGTAGGCTTCAACATTGAAGCCTCATCAAATGTGATATCTCTGTTGAGGATAAACTTTTGTCCCTAGGATCCTAAATCTTGTAGCCTTTTACTCCATTCTTAAATCCTATGAACACATCTTTCTTCGCTTTTGGGTCTAAATTGCCTCCCTTAACATGGTAGTAGGCCGGACCCCCAAATACCCTTAGTGAATTATAATCCTGAGCAGGTTTCCCTGACCAAACTTTCAGAGAAGTTTTACCTTCTATCAGAGACGAAACCTGTTAACGAGATAGCAAGCATATGCCAAAGCCTCAGCCTAAAAATTCTTTCTGGCATTAGATAACATGCATCGGACCTTCTCTAGTAAGGTCCCGTTCATCCTTTTGGCTACCCCGTTTTGTTAGAGTATTTTCCTTACTGTGAAGTACCTTTCTATGCCCTCATCATGACATAAATTTAGAAAAGGATCACTCTTATACTCACCTCCGTTATCTGATCGAAGCACCTTGATTTTCCTTTCCTTGCTTTTCTCCATATTCTTCTTCTATTGCATAAATAATTCTAGAACTTCCCTTTTGTGCTTCGTGGTATATACCCTGAAAATACACCTAGAGGGAGTGAATAGGTGTATGAGCTAATCTAACGCTAAATGATGCGAAATTAAAAACTAATTGCATCACACTATGGGTAACCAAAGAGTGTAGCCGAATTTCCCGTGAAGGGCTCTGGACTATCTCCTCTAGATTCCTCTAAATAAGAGTTGAGGTGCTATATGAAGCTCTCTTGGTTCAACACAAGTATGAGCACAAAAATAATACCAAGTATATAAGTGATATGAGCAATATAAAGCAATGCAAGGTATAAGTGAGACAGAGTAAGAGATAGTGGATCAAACGCAAACACCAATATATGTTTCGAGGCTCGAACCACGGCTTTACGTCCCCGCCTTCACACAGAAGGATTTCCACTACGTCCACACAGGACCTCCCACATAGGGAACCTCCACCGAGAAATTTGCAATTACAAAGTTAGGAGTACACAACTCCTCTCTCTACCACAGCCAACTCTACTCAAGAGACAAGGCTCAAAGCCAAAACAACAATCACCTCTACACAAGAGGAATAGAGGCACAAAGTCAAACTCCACCACAATCACCTCTACACAAGAGGGATAACCACAATCCTAAAGCACAACTACCTCTACACTAGAGGGATATGCACAAAACTAAAGCAAAAGAAAGATAACAACTTGGTGATCCCAATAGACCACAAACAACTCTTGGTGATCACAATAGACCACAAACTATATTTCTCACAAAAATAAGATCCTATAGAAAGGATAGAGATGATAGCTCAAGTGTGAGAAAATAAGGTGTTTGGAAAACAAATCACAAAGAAAAATACTTGAGAAAAATACAAGATAGAGATAGAAATGAAGATCAAAACCAAATTCCCAAAGACTCTATTTTTCCTCGATTTTTCCAACCCTTGAAAACAAATAAAAGTAAAATCTTTTTGGCACAAAAACTCTTCAAAAACTTGCTGCTAAACTCTTGTATAGATAAAAAAATTTACTCTCTAAAAACTTATGTAAAAACAGCCTAAGAGATAGCTTATTTATAGCCTCTCAAAAAATAGATCTGTTGGCAGCCTGAAAAGGCAGAATTTCCCTTCTGATCGACCGGCCGGTTGACTGGCTCAACGGTTATATTTCTAACCGTTGTGTCTCCGGTTGACCACCCGGTCGACCGGCAGTACCCGAGAGTGGGTACTTTTCAGTCGGTCGACCGCGCGGTCGACCGGCCTACTTGGCTGGTCCTTATGCACGTTTCGTGCACATCGGTCGACCGGTCCGGTCGATTGACCCCTGGTCCGGTCGACCGTCCGGTCGACCGCCCGCTGATCTGGCTGGGATATTTCAGAACTGAAAACTTGGATATTTAAACTTCTATAAAATCCTATAAATTCTAGAAAAATAAGTTCTTGTAAGATATTTGAATAACAAATACGTGTGACAAAAAATGAACACATATTACAAACTATTTGAACTATTTTTGTGATATAAAATATTTGGTCTTAAACAAAAGCCGTATTTTTCAAAACTTGGATTTTGAAACGAAAAACCGTTTTCTCTCAAAATTTGTATAAATACAAAAACATGATATTGAAACACATTTGAAGAATATTGTATATGGATAGATCCAATACACATGTACATAATATATCTATGTTTTTG
>JAVJIF010032114.1:0-217500 GCA_038442645.1 Agave tequilana | reverse complement strand
AGAGTAATAGATAGTGGGATCAAACGCAAACACAATATATGTTTCGAGGTTCGAGCCACTGCTCTATGTTCCCGCTTTCACACAGAAGGATTTCCACTACGTCCACACAGGACCTCCCACACAGGGGACCTCCACCGAGGAATTTTCAATTACAAAGTTAGGAGTACACAACTCCTCTCTCTACCACAACCACCTCTACTCAAGAGGTTAGGCTCAAAGCCAAAACAACAATCACCTCTACACAAGAGGGATAAAAGCCTAAAGCCAAACTCCACCACAATCACCTCTACACAAGAGGGATAACCACAAAACCAAAGCACAATCACCTCTACACTAGAGGGATATGAACAAAACTAAAGCAAAAGAAAGATTACAACTTGGTGATCCCAATAGACCACAAACAACTCTTGGTGATCACAATAGACCATAAACTATATTTCTCACAAAAATAAGATCCTATAGATAGGATAGAGATGATAGCTCAAGTGTGAGAAAACAAGGTGTTTAGAAAACAAATCACAAAGAAAAATACTTGAAAAAAATACAAGATAGAGATAGAATGAAGATCAAAACTAAATTCTCAAAGACTCTATTTTTCCTTGTTTTTTCTAACCCTTGAAAACAAATAACAGATAAATCTTTTTGGCACAAAAACTCTTCAAAACTTGTTGCTAAACTCTTGTATAGATGGGAAAATTTGCTCTCTAAAAACTTACGTAAAACAGCCCAAGAGATGGCTTATTTATCACATCTCAAAAAATAGATCCATTGGCAGCCTGAAAAGGCAGAATTACCCTTCTGGGCGACCGGCCCAACGGTCATATTTCTAACCGTTGTGCCTCCGGTCGACCGCCCGGTCGACCAGCAGTACCCGAGAGTAGGTACTTTTAGTCGGTCGACCGCGCGGTCAACCGTCCTACTTGGCTGGTCATTGTGCACGTTTCGTGCACATCGGTCGACCGGTCCGGTCGACCGACCCCTGGTCTGGTCAACCGCCAGCTGATCTGACTGGGATATTTCAGAACTAAAAAGTTGGATATTTAAACTTCTATAAAATCCTATAAAATCCTATAAATTTCAAAAAAATAAGTTCTTGTAAGATATTTGAATAAAAAATATGTGTGACCAAAAATTAACACATATTACAAACTATTTGAACTAGTTTTGTGATATAAAATATTTGGTCTTAACAAAAACCGTATTATCTAAAACTTGGATTTGGAAACGAAAAACCTTTTTCTCCAAAACTTGTATAAATACAAAAACATGATATTGAAACACATTTGAAGTATATTGTATATGGATAGAATCTAATACACATGTACATGATATATCTATATTTTTGACGTGAAATCCAAAAATAAGTTTTGTTAATGAATAGGATCACCAAAATAAGTTTTTCCAAATATATGAAGCATAAATGTATATAGATGAAATCTAATATACATTAAACCATGTAAACTTATTTTGATTCTATCTATTCATGAAAACCATATATATGTCTATTAGAAATCCAAAACCGGTTAAAATGAAAACCAAACATATTGAACTAGTGAGTGTTAACTTGAGCATATCAATACTATTTATCTTTACACAAGATCTAAACACAAATTTAAACTAGACAAACCGAAGTCTTCTAGTTGATCCTCATCTTCAAGACGACCCAATTCAAACACGATACAATGAGCTTGACTCCAATCGAGTGCTAGATGCGATCTTGACGCGCGAGCTTTTGAATCTACATTTGTTAGTTTCCAAAACTCCTTTGTTGAAGCTAATCACCTACTAAGATCTTGATAGTAAATCTGAAACTATATAAGCACAAGAATATTAGTACTATAACTACATGAGTTAATCATCATCAAAACTAGAATGATGGGTCTTTGGGCCAACATAGCCAACATCGCCTAGAATAATCATCTATAAAAATCACAAAGTAGTGGTTACCTCCAATAGATGCCGTCTTGGTAGGTCCCCAAATATCGGTGTGAACATAATCCAGAATCCCCTTGGTACAGTGAGTCGTTGTGCCGAATTTCACCTTGGTCTTCTTTCTGATGATGCAATGTTCACAAAACTCCAATTTGCAGGTTCTGATACCTTTCAATAGACCATGCTTTGCAAGAGCTAGGAAAGACTTTTCTCTTGTATGTTCGAGCCTCATATGCCACATCCTAGTAGAATCATCATTTGAATCTGTAGAAGTCACCACTTGACCTTTAAATGTACTACCCTTCAAGTAGTTGAGATTATTTCGACAGACGCCCTTCAAAATCACCATTGAGCCTTTAGTCATCTTGAGAATACCATCTCTTATAGATACCTTAAGACCCAACATTTTCAAAACACCAACTGAGATAAGATTCCTTTTAAGTTGAGGTACATGTCTCATTTCCTTCAATTTCTGCACCATCCCATCAAATATCTTAATCTGGACTATACCTATTCCATCCATGTTACATGGGTGAACATCACTCATGATAACAGAATATCCATCTAGCTTCTCAACGCTAGAAAATCAATTCTTATTTGGGCATACATGATAGGTAGGTCCAGTATCTAATATCTACTTAGAGTCTCTTGAGTAACCAATAATAGGAATAGTAACAGAGAAAGAGCATACCGATGAGTCTGACTCCGATCCACCTGCCTGTGAAATACTGGCTTGAGCACTGATCATTTGTGCGAAATTTGCCTTGGTCTTCGACTTCTTTTTCTTCTTACCCTTCGCCTTTGGACAATCAATCTTCCAGTACCTAAGCTTTATGCAGAAGGTGCTGGTTCTTCTTCAGATCTCTGAAACCTGACCTGGACTTTGATATCCCACGATCACCTTTGCTCTTCCGATTAGAGCTCCTGCCTCTTATTGCCAACGCCTCTACTGATGTACCCTCAGAAGAAGATGACTTGTCCTGCTTTCTTACTTCATAATCTACAAGAGCAGCCGCCACATCACTATAGTTAAGTGTTTGTTTACCATTGATCAAAATTAAGGTGAAGGTCTCATACTCTTCGTCAGGAAGAGAATTCAGTAGAATCAACACCTTATCCTCTTCTTCGATCTTCACATCCACATTAACTAAGTTTGTAAGAAGTTTGGTGTAATTATTCATGTGTTCATCAATGGAGAGTCCTCCCTTCAACTGGAAGCGATAAAGCTTCCTCTTTAATTACAAACGCGACTCGATGCTTTTTGTTAGATATTTCTTCTCCAAGATTTCCCACAACTGCCTTGCAGATGTTTCATATAACATATAATACTTGATGTCTTATGTCAAATAAGATCTTATCATACCACACGCCGTTCGATTCATCTTGTCTCAATTCTGTTCAGAAGTAGCCTCGGACTTTTTCTCCAAACTTAGAGTGTCTTCGAGGTTTGATACCGTCAATGCATCTATCACCTCACATCTCCACATCCTGAAGTTTTTCTTTCCATCAAACTTCACTACATCAATCTTCAATGGATGTGGATTTATGGCTTTCATCGTAGATGTACTATCTCCAGCCATCTTCTCAATAGATTCCTCAAAATAATGCGGAAAACAAATGTAGTTAGATCAAAAAACTAGATAAAGATAGAATATTTCCCTCAAAGTGAAGCCCTAAGAGAGTTTCAGAAATGATCTACTCCATCAAATTTGATTCCTTGAGCAGTCCAAATGATGTTTTGAGATTGACACAAGATCCCACAAACAGTCTCAACGCTGCTTTGAGATCGACACACGACCTCCGCTAAACAGCCACCAATGTTCTTGGAATCAACGCACGATACCACGATGAACCTGGGATGCCTTGATACCACTTGTTGCGCGCCGGTGCAATAACCAATGAGAAATCTCCAACTAACAGAGAGATACACCAGAGAAGTACCCAAAAGATAAGAACAATTAAACAAGAGAGAAAGCTAAACACAATATTTAACGAGGTTCGGCAATTTACCTACGTCCTTGGGGCAAAGGAGAGAGATCATATTAATTCAATAATCAATTACAAGTTACAATTCATGGGGGCTATACCCCTTAATTTATAGCTAGAGAGTCCTACAGTTTTAGGAAACCACAATTGGATTCGACTCCGGATCAGAAACGGAGTTTGAATCCTAATAGAACCAGCAGATCCGTCTGTCGGTTGACCGCTTGGTCGACCGACCCTTCCTTCGGTCAACCGGTCGGTCCACCGAACCCCAATAGAAAATAGGGTTTGTGCCCGTCGGTCGACCGACCCTAAACAGAAACTTGGCTCGTGTCAGTCGGTCGACCGAGCTGTGCACTAAACTGTGGATGTCGGTCGACGGGCGGTCGACCGACCTCTATTCTGGCTGCATATGGACTACATTCTCGCTCCTTTTGGACTCCGGTTTCTGCATTATCTGTTCCGATGAATTAAAAAACTCTCCATCAACTCCTCTCTCCCTACACTGCAAGGATCGGATCTGGAGCCTCTCCCTTGGTAGTGAGGAGTGTTATTGGCGGGCTAACTCAACAGTCAAAATGTTGGATATATGTATTATTCTTTTAAGTTTAGTCATTGTTCTTAAGAAATAACAGTCAAATCAATTTTATGAAATCACCTTGAGGGGGAGGGGTGGGGTGAATAGGTGATGCTAATCAATTATGCGAAAATTAAATATTAACAATAAATAAACATAATATTAAACAATAAGCAAGTATGAGCAGAGATAAAGTAACATAGAGAATATAGAGAGAGCAAACTTCTCAAACACAAAAGATTTGTTTTTAAGATTCGATTCACTTGATCTACGTCTCCGTCTTCAATTCTTGCGGGAAAATAAGCACTATTGGTTGGTTCTTGAAACCGAAATAATGCTTACAGTGTTTTCAGGTACATGGGGGGCAGACACCGGCACATGGTAGACTGCTCTGGCTCGGATTGCGTTGTGTATTATTGCCCGAAAACGGTTATTGGGGTTTGATGATCCTTTGACGTTGGCTCTGATCCTAAGTGGATATTCGGCGGGGCCATTGGTGGAGACACTTACAAAATGGTGCTCGACTCTTCCTCAAGTACAATGGCCCTAATTTTCCATACAGTGATTGATGCTGAAGTCTATATTCAAATCCATTCATATAGGCAAATCAAACTTAACTCTCTAAACTTAATTATACAAATGGGGAATTCCTTATGTTTATTTGTTCATTTCCTGCCTAATGAGCGTGGACCAATGCATCCAGAGACAACTTTTTGGTTAACATTTTTAATTTTTTTGAACTCAAGATTAGTTTCTTCGTTATCCTGGAAGTTGCATAGAAGTCGCACTCTTCCCTTGGCTCCAACAAGGAAATTCATTGAAGAGTTCCGAGGAGACAAGTCAACCGTCCCATATAAAATTGTGCAGGATTGCGAGCAATAAGTGAACAGGAAATACTGAACATTTTCTTGGTGGGTTGCTTGTTTTCCAAGAAAGAGATTGTTTCTACGTCAACAAGGAAGCACTCAGTCCACACTAAATTTAAGGCAAGGTTAATCCTTAGCCAATGCCTATAGAGAATGGCAACATCAGATGAAGCTGTGGGGGGCACTGGGCAAGTGTTTTTGTGATACGGGTCAGGATCGCTTTGAAACTTAAAGGGTTGCCTATCAGTTCTTGGAGGAAGTAATTGGAAGCAAAGGCGAGCTAATTAAGAGCGAGCTGCTTTTAAACTTGATCCGTGTCAGCAAGAAGATCCCTGTGCTCGTTCATGGTGGCAAGCCTATTTGCCTTTTTGAGACAAAATGACATAGATTGGAAAGCGAAAGATGCCGGCTCGATCTCGTTCTAGCACCAATGAACTCTGAAAGGATCTTTTAGGTAGAAAATGTACTCGAACTTAGGAGTGCATCACTCGAATCCACCAGTAAAAGATAACGACTCAAATTCACGAGCAATTGAAGAGATAAACCTAATTTTAATTGATCCAAAGTTAAATAAAAGTTACAAACATATAACGACTTTTTATAGGCTTACAAGAAGAATACTACTTCTATTAGAAAACTATAACCTATCCTCAAAAGAAAGCAAAAAGAATTAAATAGTTCTGATCCATTTAAGAAAACTAATTCCATTCTCTGAGAATATAATAAAAACAAACTAAAGAATTTCTTTAGGGTTACAAATTAAAGAAGTCTTCAGAAATTCTTGTCCCTTCAGGAATCCAACTAGAAGTTAATCTGAAAATTCAATTTTGCAGATATGCTGAAACATGAGCGTCAGTCGAAGGCCGGTCTGTTAGATTTTTTTCCTTGTTTAAGGGGAGATGATGTTCCAAGAAGATTCAATCGAGTTGAAGAAGAAGATGGCTTGAAGGAGAAGAAGCAAACCAAGCAGGGACGGCTTAGTGGACTTATAAAGTTTATAAGTTGATTAATGCACAAGACTAGTCGACTTATAGTCCACTAGGACAGATATAGAAACAGAAATAGAGAGGAAGCATTATATAGCAGTCGACTATATAGTTTATAAGTTAACTAATGACAGAGATAAGTCGACTAATCATCAAGATAAGTTGACTAATCAAGATATTTTGTGAAGCAGATTCAGTTTCCTTTTCAAGCTCTGGTTTTGTTTTCTAGAAGAGTACGAATAGAATTCAGTTTCTATTCAATGAAGCTTCATTTTTAAAGATTAAAAGGTTTAGAATTTTTCTAAATTAAGAAGATCAACTCCTAATACGATTGATCAAGATTCTTGCAAGTGGACTCATCCACCATCTTGACAGTACCTTCCTCTTTTACAACTAAAGAGTTGAACAACACTTTTTGGGAACATACATGAACCGTACTACTCAAATTAAATATCTAGTATTTGTTGGAATTGAAGAATATAAATGAGAATCTTCGAATTGAATTATGGCGAGATCCGTTGATCGAATCAACTGGATGATGGTTGGAGTATGTTCTCCTTCCATTGGGGATGAACGTGGTGTTGGCCCAAAGGCCCTTCACCCTAGTTTTGATGATGATCAACTCATGTAGTTATAGTTACTAATGATCTTGTGTTTAATTAGTGACAGATTCATGATCAAGATCTTAGTAGGTGCATAGCTCAACAAAGGATAAAAGAACAGATTTGGAGCTTGCATGAGGTGATCCAAGGAGTTTTTGGATCAAGCTTGGACCAAGTCAAGAAGATGAGAAGCCTTCAAGGGAAGACTTCAAGAAGTTGAAGACTTGGGTCTAGGTATAGAATTTGTATTTTTATTTTAGTAAAAATGTAAAGGATAGATAGTTGGTGGATTGCTCAAGTTATATCACACACACACACTCTTGATAGAACTCTTGATTTAATTGATTTCATAAAAGATTTCTTTTTAGAAAAGAATTTTTATTTAGTAAAAGATTTTCTTTGAGACAAAATATAAAACTTTGGGTTTTGGTATTTCTATCATATATATATCTTTTCAAACCATAACCAAGTTTAGAGCTTTATGATCAAAACATAGATATTTTATTATGATTGTGTAGTGGATCATATCCATACACACTATGCTTTATAAGTTCAAAATATCTTGTTTTTGTATTTGATAAAGATTTAGAAAAACAAGTTTTGGAAAAACATGTTTTGGAAAATACATTTTGGTTATTGAGCTAATTTTTTCAAGTTACAAAAATAGACCAAAACATCTATAACATGTCTTGATTTTGTGCAAGCATGTTTGTTCTTTCAAGTATATTGGTAAAACTATTTTTGTAGAATTTCTATGTATTTTTAGGATTTTATAAAAAGATTTTAAATCCTGTTTTCAGACCTGGAGACTGGCTGACAGGCCATGTCGGTCGACCGGACCGGTCGACCGATGTGCACAGCCCTGTGCACGTTGTCAGCACAGTGGCCGGTCGACCGGGTCGGTCGACCGACCAAGAGAGTTTGCTCTCTGGAAATGTCCAGTCGACCGATAGGTCGACCGACAGTTCATTCCAGGTTATCGGTCGACCGAGCCGGTCGACCGGTGGCTGCAACGGTCAGAAAAATGACCGTTGGCCGGTCGACCGACGGTCGACCGACAGCACTGACAGAACCCAACGGCTCTATTTCTGGCAGCCTATAAAGGGGGTCTTGTCAACTGTTTTGAGGTTAAGATTTTTGAGACTTCTTGAGCAGTTTTTCTGATACTTTTAGAAGAATTTCTCTACAAGATTTTAGTGCAAATACTTCCAATCAAAAGGAAGAGTTTTTATCAAGAGAGTGTTAAGTGATTCTTTGAGTTTTTCACCATAGTCTTTCCTTGCTTTTCTCACACCACACTTGAGCTTTCCATTGCTAGATATTCCTATAGGTGTGTTGTAGTGAGAGTGCTCTTTAGGTGATCAAGTGTTGTGATCATCAAAGAGATCCTTTCTTTGTATTTGAGGAGACGGGCAAGTGTGCTCGTTGTTGGTGGCTAGAGTTCGGTTGTGAACTCTTGGTGGTTCGAGGTACGGCCTCGGCGAGCTTAAGGGGCTTGCGTGTGTACGGGACTTGGGAGTCCGAGGGTTTGTAGGTGTACGGCACCGAGGAGAGATCCATTGGGATCTTGCATAGTGGAAACCCTTCGTGTGTCGAAGGCGGGGATGTAGAGCAAGTGTGCTCGAACCTCGAAACAAACCCTTTGTGTTTGCGATTGCTTACTCTATCCCTCTCTCTCTCTTTGTCTCTTTTATATCTTGCATTCAAATTTATTGTGTTCATCTTATATATGCATGATATATTCCCTTGTGCTCATAATTGATATACATACTTGCTTGGGATTGTTGTTAACACTTGTATTCAACCAAGAGAGCCAACGCGGCACCTCAACCCATTCAAGGGGAATCTAGAGGAGCTTGTCCAGAGCCTCGCAAGAGGAATTCGGCAACACTCTTGTGTTATACATAAGTGTTCAATTAAAAGAAGTTTAATTTGGTCAACTTAGTTTTAATTCCGCATTATTTGTTCATAAGTGACCATTAGATTAGCCATCACCTATTCACCCCCCCTCTAGGTGAACTTACAATTGGTATCAGAGCTAGTGCTCTTGATATTGGGTCTAACAACCTAAGAGTTAAAGATCCTCTTTTAGGCTAATCACAAGATTTTAGTACACACACCATGGACTTCATGTCACCACCCACCTTTGACACTCTTAACATCCAAATTTGGAAGGTTAAGATGTCTTTGTTCCTCAAAGGACTTGGCCTTAGTGTATATCTTGCCACAAATAATAAAGAATATTGCTTAAATGGTAAGAACATTGAGGCTAATGCAAAAGCCCTTCATGCTATTAAGTCAACCCTAAATGATGATTATTTATCTAGGGTTTCTAATATTGAATCGGCTTTTGTAGTATGGAACATCATCACCTCCCTCGGCGAAAAAGATCTATACTATGCGGGGAGTGACTCGGATGTTGGAAGCGACACCTCCAACAAGTGCTACATGGTCCAAGGGGATAACCCCCTTGAGGTAAATTCCGAATCCGATGATGAGAACATGTCATATGATGAGCTCACTACCTTTTGTCATCTTATACTTGAAAAATATGACATGATTAAAAGAATAATAAAAATTTGAAAAAGGAACTTGCTTGCATGCATATAGAACAAGACTCTTTTAGAGATAACATTGCATGCTTAGAAAAAGATAACAAGATTTTGAAAAAGAACATTGATTGCATGCATGTAGAAAATGATTCCTTGAAAAATAAACTTGCATGTTTAGAGAAAGAAAAAGAAGATTTGAAAAATGAGAATGTTTCCTTATTTTCTAATTGAGTATTTTGTGTGAAGGAAACAATACTTTGAAAGAAAAGATTGACTTGGTGGAAAACACAAAAGAAGATATTTTGCAAGAAAATATTACTTTGAAAAGAAAATTTGTTGAAAAAGAAAAAGATTTTGTTGCTAAGAAGAAAAAGAAAATTGATTCTTCATCTCATCATGCCTTTCATGCTACCACTAATGAGATTAAGAACTTGAAAAATAAATGAATAATTTGAGTTCAACTTTGAACTCTTGTGCATTTAATCATTCTAAGTTGGAATCTTTGTTTCAAAAGAAACAAGTTCCCCATGCTCATGCACATACTCATCATGCTCATGCTTATGGTGCACATCACGATCACAATCACACTCATAAGCATCATGCTAAGGTGTACATTTGTACACATTGCGGCCGCAAAGGCCATCTAGCAAGATATTGTTTTGATAAGAAACTATATTTATATTTTGCTAAGTATAATAGATTTTGGGTTCCTTACAACAATGCTAACCCCAAAGGACCCAAGAAAACATGGGTACCAAAACCCCCACCTTTTGATTTTGATGTAGGTGAGGGCTCTCACAAAACGTGAGAGGATTGGTGCCTTGGTAGCCAATGCAATGGACATGATGGACAAACATTGGGATGCATTGCTATCAAGGAATCTTGGTGG
Source organism: Agave tequilana (assembly GCA_038442645.1). NCBI lineage: Eukaryota > Viridiplantae > Streptophyta > Magnoliopsida > Asparagales > Asparagaceae > Agave > Agave tequilana. The sequence continues at coordinate 207,113 of JAVJIF010032114.1, read as the reverse complement.
GAAAGGCCACCATATTTGGAGCTTTGGAGTTGGTAACAACCTCTAAACTCCTACTTTTATGTTCATGCTATTTACTTATGTCATATTCATAGCATGTTCATGATTTTGTTTTAAGATTTTTTCATGTGCTTCATGTGGTATTTACATGCTTAGATGTAGAATATTTCAAAACTTGTATTCATACATAGATGTATAGTGAAATACAATTGACTCATATATATGATTGAACTTCATGCTCATTTGTATCCACTTTATGCATATGTATAAGACTAGTTTTGATGATTCTCTTTTATACATGTTTTACCTATTTTAGTGATTTACTTCATGTATATGGGTGTTTAATTCAAATCTAATAAATATACATGTATACCCGTGAGTCTCTTGCCTTCATGCAAACATTTAATAGACTCTTTTAATATTTGGGATATGTATGCATATTGCTAGATTTGTATAATTCATACATATACCATGTAGATTATTTTTAAGATGATTTGTTTTGATAAAAATGATTTTTATGTGTTGGTTGATAAAAATTTTGATTAGTCATATTTGATTTGAGCTTCAATAACTAATTTCATGTAGATACTACTTACATAACCTTTGAACACTCGATCTTCAAGAAAGATATAATTTGGAGCTTTATGGAATATGAGTGCTTGAACTTTTATGTATTTAGTATTATTCATGAAATACATATGATTTCATATTTATGAAGGATCTTTAACTAGTTTGTCAAAAATCCATTTAAACTAGTTATCTATTCTTAATTGATGCACATGATCCTATTTTTATGGATAAATTCTTTTGTGATTTCAAAATTTTGATGCTTCATTGTATTGAATATTAGTTTAGATGTTAGTATTTGTCAACACTTGGATTTATACTTGTACATATTATGGGCTACAAATAAATCTATTTATATTTGTGCTTGAATGCCTATTTGAACCCATTAGATGTGCTTGTATTGCTTAGTTTTGATGATAATTACATCTTCAAACTTGTATTCCCATTTTGGACTTGTGATTTGACCATGTGCTTTTCATTTCATGTATATGCTTGTCTTGCCAAAACATTAAGATATACATGGATACCTCTTGAGTCATTTGCCTTTAATGCAAATCTACTTATATGGACTCAATTGTATTTTAGGGATATGTATGTATACTTAATGTCTTGACAAAACATACATATATCTTGAAATATAAATTTTGTTTTTAATAAAATTTTGTGTTTTTAAAATTGGTACAATAAATTTTTGTGATGGATTTCAAGAATTCAAAATTATGATTTGAAGGAATATTGAGTTTTATTGCTATTTTTCATGATGCCATGTTCCACATAACACTAGTTCACCCATTTTTTTTGAATTTGGACTTTATAGATAGAGTGTTTTTAGTGCCTTGTGTTTCATTGATCCTTCATGAAAAACTTTTTAACTTATTCCTTGATGGAAGGATCTCGTACTAGTTCTTAAAACAAGTTCATTTAACTAGTTCGAATTCTTCATATGGTAAATTATATGATGTATACACTTATGCTTACTTTTCTATTGGTATCATTGGTTATTTGCAATTGGTATCAATATGAACCTTTTTGGTATATACTCATATTTTGCTTTCTTTATATGTATGTATCCATCTCTATTGATATAATCTCTTCATACATATATATGATAGTTGTGTGCTTGTTTTACAATTGGTATCTTTTAAAGTACATAGATTGTTAATGCTAAGCTTAATTAGACTTCAAATTGGTATTTCATAATAAGCTTGTGCATTGTATTTTTTGAAATTGGTATCAAAAATTCAAAATTTGATTATTTTACAATTGGAACCATGCAAAATTGTGTTATTTGATATCTTATAATATGATCTCTTTCTAAGATATCTCAAAATTTGTTGTTATTAAGAAAAATTCAAAATTTATTTTATAAAGAAAATTCAAAATTTTTTTATTTGTATTTCCTATATGCAAGGAGAGCTTAACATCTCTTCTACATATAGATTCATGTTGAGTATATTATAATTTGAGGAGCTTGACAACTCTTCTTTTCATGATATACGTGTGTAGGGGAGCTTCACATCTCCTCTTATGCATGACATATTATACGTTATGTGAATTAGGGCTTGTCATCCCTCTTTCATGTAATGTATATGTGTCGGGAAGCTAACTTAACGTCTTCCTCTTCATGAATTTATATCGCATATAAATTTTATTGATTGATTTGTATTTACCCCTCCTTGATCTCTTTGTTTTTAACAAAAAGGGGGAGAAAATTTGTTTGATGTATTTTTACTTTGAACCCTTTGTTGATGATTGACAAAAAGGGGGAGAAGTATTTGAGATTGTATTGTATATGCATGATTTCCTTAAGGGGGAGAAGTATTTGTTCCTTACTTAAGGGGAGAAAGATTTTGACTTGTGCTTTTACTCATGCATCACAAGAAATAAAAGATTTGTTTTGTTTTACATGCATTCATTTGCATACATTTTTATGTGCTTCATTGAATATCTATTGCTTATTTATTATGCATGAGTTAAGGGGGAGCTTCTTTGAAGCTTTACTTTAATCCATGCATATATAACTCCATGAGTTTTGTCATCATCAAAAGGGGGAGATTGTTGGCCCAAAGGCCCTTCACCCTAGTTTTGATGATGATCAACTCATGTAGTTATAGTTACTAATGATCTTGTGTTTAATTAGTGACAGATTCATGATCAAGATCTTAGTAGGTGCATAGCTCAACAAAGGATAAAAGAACAAGATTTGGAGCTTGCATGAGGTGATCCAAGGAGTTTTTGGATCAAGCTTGGACCAAGTCAAGAAGATGAGAAGCCTTCAAGGGAAGACTTCAAGAAGTTGAAGACTTGGGTCTAGGTATAGAATTTGTATTTTTGTTTTAGTAAAAATGTAAATGATAGATAGTTGGTGGATTGCTCAAGTTATATCACACACACACACTCTTGATAGAACTCTTGATTTAATTGATTTCATAAAAGATTTCTTTTTAGAAAAGAATTTTTATTTAGTAAAAGATTTTCTTTGAGACAAAATATAAAAACTTTGGGTTTTGGTATTTCTATCATATATATATCTTTTCAAACCATAACCAAGTTTAGAGCTTTATGATCAAAACATAGATATTTTATTATGATTGTGTAGTGGATCATATCCATACACACTATGCTTTATAAGTTCAAAATATCTTGTTTTTGTATTTGATAAAGATTTAGAAAAACAAGTTTTGGAAAAACATGTTTTGGAAAAATACATTTTGGTTATTGAGCTAATTTTTCCAAGTTACAAAAATAGACCAAAACATCTATAACATGTCTTGATTTTGTGCAAGCATGTTTGTTCTTTCAAGTATATTGGTAAAACTATTTTTGTAGAATTTCTATGTATTTTTAGGATTTTATAAAAAGATTTTAAATCCTGTTTTCAGACCTGGAGACTGGCTGACAGGCCATGTCGGTCGACCGGACCGGTCGACCGATGTGCACAGCCCTGTGCACGTTGTCAGCACAGTGGCCGGTCGACCGGGTCGGTCGACCGACCAAGAGAGTTTGCTCTCTGGAAATGTCCAGTCGACCGATAGGTCGACCGACAGTTCATTCCAGGTTATCGGTCGACCGAGCCGGTCGACCGGTGGCTGCAACGGTCAGAAAAATGACCGTTGGCCGGTCGACCGGCAGCACTGACAGAACCCCAACGGCTCTATTTCTGGCAGCCTATAAAAGGGGGTCTTGTCAACTGTTTTGAGGTTAAGATTTTTGAGACTTCTTGAGCAGTTTTTCTGATACTTTTAGAAGAATTTCTCTACAAGATTTTAGTGCAAATACTTCCAATCAAAAGGAAGAGTTTTTATCAAGAGAGTGTTAAGTGATTCTTTGAGTTTTTCACCATAGTCTTTCCTTGCTTTTCTCACACCACACTTGAGCTTTCCATTGCTAGATATTCCTATAGGTGTGTTGTAGTGAGAGTGCTCTTTAGGTGATCAAGTGTTGTGATCATCAAAGAGATCCTTTCTTTGTATTTGAGGAGACGGGCAAGTGTGCTCGTTGTTGGTGGCTAGAGTTCGGTTGTGAACTCTTGGTGGTTCGAGGTACGGCCTCGGCGAGCTTAAGGGGCTTGCGTGTGTACGGGACTTGGGAGTCCGAGGGTTTGTAGGTGTACGGCACCGAGGAGAGATCCATTGGGATCTTGCATAGTGGAAACCCTTCGTGTGTCGAAGGCGGGGATGTAGAGCAAGTGTGCTCGAACCTCGAAACAAACCCTTTGTGTTTGCGATTGCTTACTCTATCCCTCTCTCTCTCTTTGTCTCTTTTATATCTTGCATTCAAATTTATTGTGTTCATCTTATATATGCATGATATATTCCCTTGTGCTCATAATTGATATACATACTTGCTTGGGATTGTTGTTAACACTTGTATTCAACCAAGAGAGCCAACGCGGCACCTCAACCCATTCAAGGGGAATCTAGAGGAGCTTGTCCAGAGCCTCGCAAGGGGAATTCGGCAACACTCTTGTGTTATACATAAGTGTTCAATTAAAAGAAGTTTAATTTGGTCAACTTAGTTTTAATTCCGCATTATTTGTTCATAAGTGACCATTAGATTAGCCATCACCTATTCACCCCCCCTCTAGGTGAACTTACACGTGGTATATTTACATGTTCAATTCCGACTTCGAATGAATGAGATATTCAAGTCCAAAGATTGCCTAATTCAAAGCCAAAACGGGACTAAAGGTAGCTAAAAGCATTTAGTCTCACATTTGCCGTGAGATGGAAGTTTGTGGTGTATAAATAGAGAAAATTGAGAACAAAGGGCGTGCCCTTTGGGTACTTGGAGTTTTCGCGCGCGATTGGGAGGGAACCATGCCCTATCATGCGTGCGCGTGCCGCCGCTGGCGCCGGCGCCAGTTCCGGGCCGGGCTCGGGACCGGGTCTGGGTCTGGGTTCCCTACCTGGCCTGGTTCTTTTTGAATCAGGTCTCAAGGGTATGGACCACTCCGGATCCGAACCAGACCCGCTCCGCTTCGCCCCGCCAACAGACCCGCTCCGCAGTCAGGATCTGAACCGATCCGCCAACAGTTGCGAACCAGTTGGACGGCCAAAGGTTGCAATGGTTGGGTCGAAAGGTTGCAGCCTTTCCTCGGATTCGAACCTGTTGGCCCCTCCTGGAGTGCTATATAAAGCACTCCTATCTCTCAATTGAAACACACAACTACAACACCAACACCAAACAAAATCTCTCTCTCTCTAAGTTCAGAACTGGAACTGAAGTTCTTCTTCATCCAGAACTCTGAAACTGAAGTTCTTCTTCGTCCAGAATTCTGACAGCGAAGTTCTTCGTCCAGAATTCTGACAGAGAGGTTCTTCGTCCAGAACTCTGGAAGTGAGGTTCTTCATCCAGAACTCTGGAAGTGAAGGTTCTTCATCCAGAACTGGAAGTGAAGGTTCTTCCTTCAGAACTGGAAGTGAAGGTTCTTCGTTCAGAACTGGAAGTGAAGTTCTGAAGTAACTTCTAACGAGAAGTGGGAGATTCGGTTTCCGAAGCAACTTCAAAAGGAGATTCTACAAAATTCGTTCTGAAAGAAGGCTCAGAAAATTCAACAGATTCTTTTATAGAATTGTTGTCTGAATCTGTGACTTCTGAAGAAGAATATTCTTCAACCTTCCTTCGTCCTCAACAGTGGGTGCTCCTCCAAAGTAAAGGCAAATATTCATTCGAAATTTGTCCTTGTCCCGCTGCTTCAACGATCCTGTGAAGGTACTGGTTGACTACGGTTCGTTCGTACGGTGATTTGGTAGTGCTATCCAAATACCGTGAAGGAGTGTTGTATCTTGGGAGACCAGCGTCCATTATCCCGTTAGCACCGGTGCGGGGACGTAATTGTCTTAAGGAGATTCGCTCTAAGCGTACCTCACTCCAAATACTGTATAAGTGGATTAAGTCCTTTATACAGGGGATATACTTTACAGTATATCGAGACTGACTTAGATTCAGTCTAATTGGTGCTTTAACGAAGGAAGAAAATTGAAAGGTGGTTCTTAAATTAAGGAACGTTCTATTGAACGGAAAACCTCCCACCTGATATTTGCCGACCTGGCCAATTAGATTGTTGATATCTCAGTGATCTTGATTAGTTGTCAGATTGATTCTTGTTAAGCAGAATACCCAACAATCTTAAAACAATTATGTTTCTTACTTCTGTTCTGCTTGAACTTGAAGAAAATGTCTAAGACAAATCAAGATAGCTCTAGTAAGGCACCAAACATGCCGCTACAAGCTTTGATGCCAACTCCACTTCCTAACCCGAAGCCGGAGAAGCCAGGAAAATTTGATGGCACAGAATTTATGATGTGGCAACAAAAGATACTCTTCTACTTGACCACTCTTCATCTGGCCAGATTCCTGCAAGAAGATCCACCAGAGCCTGCAACTGATGCATGGACTCAATGTGACTTTCTTTGCCGAAATTATATTTTAAATGGACTGGATGACTCTCTTTACAATGTCTACAGTCGTATAACAACGGCAAAGAAGTTATGGGCCAGTCTTGACAAGAAGTACAAGACTGAGGATGCTGGTACCAAGAAGTTCGTCGTTGGACGATTTCTGGAGTACAAAATGGTGGACAGTAAGACTGTAATCAGTCAGGTGCAAGAATTCTAACTTATCTTGCACGAGATAGAAGCCGAAGGTATGATCCTACCTGAAACTTTTCAGGTTGCTACTATCGTGGAGAAACTCCCACCTGCGTGGAGAGATTTCAAGAACTACCTTAAGCACAAGCAAAAGGAGTTGAAGTTGGAAGATCTCATTGTGAGGCTTCGAATCGAGGAGGACAACAGAAAGTCCGAGAAAAGGAGCAGTAAGAACTCCTACGAAGCAAAAGCCAATGTGATCGAAGACTCAAAGGGAAAGCGTCTACTTCCAAAGGCTTAAAGCGGAAGAAGACTTCCCAGGGGTACAAAGGCAAGGTCCAAGAAGGCAAGAACATGCGCTTCAAGGGAACCTGCTACATCTGCAACAAAGAGGGGCATAAGGCGAATGAATGTCGCAGCCATCTCAAGTAGAACAAGAATCTTGTTGATGGTCTTTTAAAGACAATGTTGCAATGGTGGACAAAAGTCCGTGTATTTGTACCCGAAGCTTATAAATAAAGGAAAATCTTCTATTTATTTGCTTGAGTCTCCTATTTTGTGGCATGCTAGATTAGGGCATGTAAATTACAAGTCATTAAAGGACTTGTCTAATCTAAGATATATTCCTAAGCTCAACTTGGAAGAAATTCGCAAGTGTGAGATTTATGTTGAGGCCAAGTTGGCGAAAAAATTCATTTCACTCAATTGATCGAAATATAGAACCTTTAGGGTTAATTCATAGCGATCTGTGTGATTTGAAGTTTATGCCAACTAGAGGCGGTAAAAAGTATTTCATTACTTTTATTGATGACTGTACAAGATACTGTTATGTGTATCTTTTAAACAGTAAGGATGAGGCAATAAATATGTTTATAACATATAAAGCCGAAGTTGAGAATCAACTCAACAAGAAAATCAAGATTCTAAAATCCGATAGAGGCGGAGAATATGAATCAAATGATTTTAGTGAGTTATGTGCTAATTTTGGTATAATCCATCAAACTACAGCACCATACACTCCTCAGCAGAATGGAATTGCTGAACGAAAGAACAGAACTTTGAAGGAGATGGTTAATTCCATGCTCGTAAGTTCTGGAGCTCCGCAGAACTTGTGGGGGGAAGCTCTATTAACTGCAAATTATATTCTAAATAGAGTACCCCACAAGAAACTTGGTCTTATACCATTCAAGTTATGGCATGGAAGGACACCTTCCTACCATTACCTCAAAATGTGGGGGTGCCTAGCAAAGGTGCTAGCACCATTACCTAAAAGACTAAGTTGGGAGCAAAAACTATGGACTGCATATTCATAGACTATGCCTTGAATAGTAGTGCCTACAGATTTTTGGTTTATAAATCAGAAATACCAGATATTCATATAAACATGATTATCGAATCTCGAGATGCTGTGTTCTTTGAAGACATCTTTCTGTACAAACGGGAAGCAGATAAGACTTCTGGGAAAAGAACACACGAGATGGCGTTCAGGGACGAAAGCCCCGAGGAACGAAATGTTAATGCGGAAATTGAACCAAGAAGAAGTCAGAGATCTAGAATCTCAAAATTTTTTGGTCCAGATTTCATAGCATACGCTATTGAAAGCGAGCCTCAAACATTTAAAGAGGCTATGTCAACCCCAGAAGCACAAATGTGGAAAGAAGCTATAAATAGCGAAATAGAATCCATACTAAGTAATCATACTTAGGAATTGGTAAACTTGCCTCCTGGCAGTAAATCAATTGGGTGTAAGTGGATTTTCAAAAGAAAATTAAAACCCGATGGATCTATGGATAAGTGTGTTTACACGAAAACAGTTGGAAATGCATGTATCATTGTTTGTCTTTATGTAGACGACATGTTGATACTTGGGACTAATATTGAAATTATTAAGTCCACTGAAAGAATGTTATCCAACAGTTTTGACATGAAGGATCTGGGGGTTGCTGATGTAATTTTAGGAATTAAAATTACCAGAACACCAGATGGAATCAGTCTATCTCAATCTCATTACGTGGATAAGATGATAGAAAGATTCAAGGATCATGGGATAAAGGAGAATTCAAATCCTTTTCTCCCATACGTCCACCTTCATAAGAATACAAGAACTAGAATACGCCAGTTGGAGTATTCTCAGATTATCGGAAGTCTAATGTATTTGATGAATAGCACTAGACCCGATATTGCTTACACTGTAAGCAAGATAAGCAGTTGCTCTCAAATGAAATTATCTCGTCAAAGGATAATTTAGCGGATCCGCTTACTAAAGGTTTAAGTGGAGAGCGTATAAATTGCGCATCGAGGGGAATGGGTCTAAAAGCCTAACCTTACCGAGTCAGCTTAATGGAAACCTCACTTAGCGACTGGAGATCCCACGGACTAAGTTCAAGAGGAAAAATTAGTTATGATTGACTCAGCAAATAAGCACTTGGGAGTTTGACTCCAATCCATTCCTAAGGTGCACATAAGTGCTTTTCTATAAGTGGATTAAGGATAAGCTTAACGCTTTTAATGATGCCTATATCTTGTTACTAAACAAGTGGAGTAGAGTAGACTACTCTTAATAGGTCCATCACCTATGTGAGTATAGAGTTGGGTCGGCTCTTTGGGAATTTCTATGGAGGCTGTTATTCCCTAAAGATACTCTCTGAAACCAAGAATGTCCAGGGCCAAAACGGACACAACCGAGAACCAAAGTTGATTTGGAAAGTCACTGTGTGAAGCTTGTTGACTTGGCTTACACTAACGGCTAACAGTTCAAGACCTAGTTCACTGATTAGCCAGTAAGTCCGATAAAGCTTTCACTATGGTAGGTTCAAGACCTAGTTCACCTATCCTTATGCAGTTTCTTTTCTCAAGTACCTCTCACAATAGAGTCAGTCTTTTTGTGTGTCATTTCCTTGAATCTCCATTCATTGTGGGGGATTGTTGGAATTGAAGAATATAAATGAGAATCTTCGAATTGAATTATGGCGAGATCCGTTGATCGAATCAACTGGATGATGGTTGGAGTGTGTTCTCCTTCCATTGGGGATGAACGTGGTATATTTACATGTTCAATTCCGACTTCGAATGAATGAGATATTCAAGTCCAAAGATTGCCTAATTCAAAGCTAAAACGGGACTAAAGGTAGCTAAAAGCATTTAGTCCCACATTGGCCATGGGATGGAAGTTTGTGGTGTATAAATAGAGAAAATTGAGAACAAAGGGCGTGCCCTTTGGGTACTTGGAGTTTTCGCGCACAATTGGGAGGGAACCATGCCCTATCATGCGTGCGCGCGCCGCCGCTGGCGGCGGCGGCGGCAGTGGCCGGCCGACGCCGGCGGCCGGCCGGCGCCGGCGCCGGTGCCGGTGCTGGGTCCGGGCTCGGGCCTAGGTCTGGGTCTGGGTCTGGGTTCAGGTTCCCTACCTGGCCTGGTTCTTTTTGAATCAGGTCTCAAGGGTATGGACCACTCCGGATCCGAACCAGACCCGCTCCGCTTCGCCCCGCCAACAGACCCGCCCCGCAGTCAGGATCTGAACCGATCCGCCAACAGTTGCGAACCAGTTGGACTGCCAACGGGTGCAAACCAGTTGGACTGCCAAAGGTTGCGAACCAGTTGGACGGCCAAAGGTTGCAATGGTTGGGTCGAAAGGTTGCAGCCTTTCCTCGGATTCGAACCTGTTGGCCCCTCCTGGAGTGCTATATAAAGCACTCCAATCTCTCAATTGAAACACACAACTACAACACCAACACCAAACAAAATCTCTCTCTCTCCCTCTCTCTCTCTCTAAGTTCAGAACTGGAACTGAAGTTCTTCTTCATCCAGAACTCTGAAACTGAAGTTCTTCTTCGTCCAGAATTCTGACAGCGAAGTTCTTCGTCCGGAACTCTGAAAGTGAAGTTCTTCGTCCAGAACTCTGAAAGTGAGGTTCTTCATCCAGAACTCTGAAAGTGAGGTTCTTCATCCAGAACTCTGGAAGTGAAGGTTCTTCATCCAGAACTTTGAAAGTGAAGGTTCTTCCTTCAGAACTGGAAGTGAAGGTTCTTCCTTCAGAACTGGAAGTGAATGTTCTTCCTTCAGAACTGGAAGTGAAGGTTCTTCGTTCAGAACTGGAAGTGAAGTTCTGAAGTAACTTCTAACGAGAAGTGGGAGATTCGGTTTCCGAAGTAACTTCCAAAGGAGATTCTACAAAATTCGTTCTGAAAGAAGGCTCAGAAAATTCAACAGATTCTTTTATAGAATTGTTGTCTGAATCTGTGACTTCTGAAGAAGAATATTCTTCAACCTTCCTTCGTCCTCAACAGTGGGTGCTCCTCCAAAGTAAAGGCAAATATTCATTCGAAATTTGTCCTTGTCCCGCTGCTTCAACGATCCTGTGAAGGTACTGGTTGACTACGGTTTGACCGTACGGTGATTTGGTAGTGCTATCCAAATACCGTGAAGGAGTGTTGTATCTTGGGAGACCAGCGTCCATTATCCCGTTAGCACCGGTGCGGGGGACGTAATTGTCTTAAGGAGATTCGCTCTAAGCGTACCTCACTCCAAATACTGTATAAGTGGATTAAGTCCTTTATACAGGGGATATACTTTACAGTATATCGAGACTGACTTAGATTCAGTCTAATTGGTGCTTTAACCAAGGAAGGAAATTGAAAGGTGGTTCTTAAATTAAGGAACGTTCTATTGAACGGAAAACCTCCCACCTGATATTTGCCGACCTGACCAATTAGATTGTTGATATCTCAGTGATCTTGATTAGTTGTCAGATTGATTCTTATTAAGCAGAATACCCAACAGTATTTATCTTGAGAAGTGTTGTCTTCAACATAAAAACCTATTAATACTTCCGTGTCCACTATACTACTTGCTTGCTACGTGTATGCTTGAATAATCTTGATCAATTCTATTAGTAGTTAATCTCCTTATTTTAAAAGAATTTTAAATTTTTTATTCTTTAAAAATAAATCTTCATTGAATAAAAATATAAATTATATATCTATGCTGGTGCACAAATAATTTAAGCATGACAATTAAAATTGGGCTTATCTTTTCTAAAGCTAGATAGTAAGTCAACTGGTCTAGAACGTGCTAGCCTCTCCGGCGGCCAGTCAGAGAGGCCCTGTACTGACGGAATCGATGACGTACTGGCGTTTGTCTAATTACTGTTGAATCATAGACTAGTGTAAATATCCCACTTCTGCGTCTCTGAATAAAATTTAATAATATATAGTTGTTTTAGTTGAATGTAGTTTTCTATTATCTTGCTCGCCAACTGAAATTCAAAAGAAGCAAAAAAAAAAAAAAAAAAAAAAAAACAAGAAGAAGAAGAAGAAGAAAAGCATGCGCAGCCAATGACGAAATCAAACCAAATCAAACCAAATCAAACCTTCAAACTTACTCTCCCTTCTATTGCTCTATAAATGCCTATACAGAAACAACCCAGTTGATCAGTCTTCTGCCTAAAATCATTCCTCTCGAAATCACTCGAAGTTTACATATCGTCACTATGGCAATGGTCGAAGGAGAAGCGGAGGTGAAGCTTTTGGGCATGTGGGCGAGCCCCTTTGTGACGAGGGCGAGGATCGCGCTGAGCATCAAGGGAGTGAGGTACGAATACGCGGAGGAGGTGTTGGCGAACAAGAGCGAGCTGCTGCTGAAATCAAATCCCATTTACAAGACGGTTCCAGTCCTCATTCACAATGGTAATCCAATTCGCGAGTCCACGATCATTGTTCAGTACGTCGACGACGTCTGGGGGGCAACAGGGCCAAGCATTCTCCCGGCGGATCCCTACGAGCGCGCCATGGCTCGGTTCTGGGCTGTCTACATTGATGATAAGGTACGGAGCACATCATTTGAAATATGATAGGGGCATCCATCCCTGTCATAAATAACTAAATTAATATAGATCTAGTTTCTATATCTCCTCCATTGATGCAACACTGGCAACACGGTTTGGATTTGGGTCAGATTCAGGTATACTCGACCCAGTTGTCGCCCAAATTTTGATTAATCGTAGGCCCAATATATTATCAGATATATTATTAGTACCAGAATATCACTGATTCACTATTTCTTATCATTGTTTCCGGTTTGTCTGCAGTGGTCTCCTTATCTACGTGTCATACTAAAAGGAACGACGGGGCACGCAAAGTTAGCAGCTGTAGAGGAAGCCATCTCTGGACTGCAGTTGTTGGAGGAGGTGTTCAAGAAGAGTTCCAAAGAGAAGCATTTCTTCGGAGGGGACACAATCGGCTACCTTGACATCGCCTTGGGTTCCATTTTGGCGTGGATTAAAGTAGCCGAGGAGATAGGGAGCATCAAGCTTTTCGACGAGGACAAGACACCGTTGCTGGTCGAATGGGTGGAGAAATTTATCTCCAATGATGTCGTCAAGGGGCTGATGCCGGAGATTAACAAGCTAGTGGAGTATTGCAAGGTGCTTCAAGCAACAATATGGAATGCCAACTCTACCAACTGATCAAGGGTCTTGTCAGAGTCTCTTTACAATAATGAAGGCCTTGGTAATTAACGTGATGGCATGAGGAGAAAAGCTTGTTGAATGTGTTCATTTATCCTTGTCGATCGCTTGCCTTTGGACCATAAATTGGAATAGATTTATCCTTGCTTCAAGGGAGGATTTCATGTTTTTGATTTGCATTTGCATTTACATTTTGATTATGCAATTTGAAAATTTGATGGCTAAGAGTAAGTGTTTCTTTTTTTTTTATTTACTATGAAAGAGTTATTCAATTATTTTCTATATGTGATAATTAAGACAGTCATAAGTTGAAGAGATTCCAATATTATTGCAAAAGAAATTTCCTTACTCGTGAAGGCTCTTAAAAGGACCTCATCTAATATTTCTGTACTAATTGTTTCAAGCAATCATAGAACTTATAAGGGTTACAAAGAAATTGAGAAGAAAGGGTATAAGCAAATTTGCACATCCTAATCAAATCATCTTGATGCATATTGTCTGCAATAGCATTTTTTTTTTTTGTATGTAAAAGGTGGCAAGCCCATCCCGTTTCATTAAAGAGATTATAATGAAACTACACAAAAGCACTCCTCTTTTCACGGTACAACATACTCTTGCCACCTTCCAACATATACTCCTTCTATCCACAACACAAACGCACTCCTCCTATCCATTAACCAAAGAACATTACTAACAAGTTTGCAAAAACATATCATAGAACCCTAAATAGTTTCAGATATGCACAGTCTGAAAGATCTTCAAAAGTCCACCACAGGAACCAAATGTCCATCCGCTCACTGGCACACCACAAGGGGCACTCCTTCGCTACTCATTGTAGAACTTATGTACGACCAGTTTTGGGCAATCATTTGGATTTAAGGCGGGAGGACACTCTGTCCGACTTTATCCTATGCATCTCATTAATAATATGTTCCCATTCCTCCTCAGTATTTTCCAAAGAGATGCCTATCAAATTATCAAGATTATTAAGGCATAACTAGGGATGAAGTCCATTAACGCCAAATTTTTGGGAGTACCGTCGCAACCTTGACCAGGATTTTGGACTGTACTGCTGCCTGAATGAGGTCCTCTGCACCTGCGTGCTTGTCACCTCCCATCCACATCAAGAGGCATGTAGATTTTTAAAACTTTTTCAGATCTAGTGAGTGAGAGGAATATGTTATATGCGTTTAGTCAGGAGACACCAATTTACATTAACTGGTTGAGTTCCATATTTTGTATGTCTAATTACATATTTTGTAGTTGAGATCCATATTTCAAAAGAGACAAGAGAAGCACTAAGGGATGCACTGGCTAATTCAGAATCATTTCTGACACATATGCCAGAAATCTCTGAAGATGACACTCAACCCTTGTGTTCTGAATGTCATCATGTACAGTCAAAAGTACCTGCTATTACTTTCACAGCTGAGGACATGCTCCTCAAGGATAATAAACACGATCGATCTTTGTACTATACTGGATAAATCGGCTCGACGTGCATTGAAAGGATACAGGTTGATCCAGGGTCCGCACTAAGCATTTTTCCCAAAAGGCTCCTCTACTTCCTTGGGATACCACTTTATCAGCTATCTGCAACGACTACTACGATATACAGTTTTATTGTAGGAAGTAGTCTCCCACTGGGAAAGATTCGACTACGTTGTCGAATTGGAGACCTGAAATTAGAAGTGACGTGTTACGTCATAGACGCTAACACGCCATACAACTTATTGCTAGGACGACCTTTGATCCATGCCAATTGGATCGTTCCTTCTACTCTGCACCAGTGCTTTAAGTATGTAGAAGATAATGTAATGATATGAACGGTGTTCGCTGAAAAATAACTGTTCAAAGGGGAGAAAAATTACTATACTGATGCTCTTCTATATCATGAAGCTAGTAAAGCGTCAAAAGAACTGTTGCCTGAGGACGACGATAGTGGCAATGAAGGAGATTCGGAGTCTGAAGAAGACACACCAGCTACTTTGGCTTGTGAACCAATTGTAGCATATTTCAATAATCCTTAATGTAATAATCCCTTTGGGGATGATGATGAATGGGTAATTAATGAGAATGTTAATTCTTGATTATCCTGAGTGTCGAATTACTTGATTCTATCGACGATAGCTTTTTATACATGCCTTTACCTATACTAAGTATGACAAGTATATCTGCAGAGTGTGCAGAAGGGTCTATCTTCGTGGTCCCTCCATCCAAAAAGAATCAATCACCGATAGTATTCGGTAGGGCCCAACTGCGAAGGTCTGCAATCACAGATTCGAGTTAACACCTGGAGCCCCTGCAAATTTTCCATTATGCACGATCAGCACAACATATGATGAAAAAAATGGGATACAACCTACAGAGTGAAAATGGCCTGAACTTCAAAAAAGGATGACGCAGTTTTCTACGAAATTTCATGCCAAAAGAGAAATCAGCAAATTACTATGATTAAACACACAGGGGGTTGGGATATGTTACACCTCCACCTCCTACGTCATTTTAATCCGAAGACAACAAATCGATCCCCTCACGTTTTGCCTCTTCATCCGAGTGGGAGTCAGATGTTAGTACAGGAATGCTATTCAAGAATCTCTCTATCAATATGACTTTGATCAATCAATTGGAGCCCAAGGAGGCTACGAAATGTTCGATGCTAAACAATAGGCTCAGCAATTTGATCTCCAGTGGGAAAGACGATTTGAACAACGCGAACCGCCTACTGAAGACAGGGTGATTCGGGTCAATTTGGGCAGTCAGGATCACCCTAAACCCATCTCTATAAGTGAGGGTTTATCACTTACAGAGAGAGAAGAATTGATAACACTCGTACGAGAGTATATCGATGTTTTTGCAAGAAATTATGAAGATATGCCCAGACTTGATCCGCAAATAGCCATGCATCATCTGTATATTAAGTCTGACATCAAGCCGGTAAAACAACAACAACGACAGCTTCGCCCTGATATTATGGAAGCTATTGAAGCTAAAGTTCATAAACTCATCGCATGTGGTTTCATATTGGAGGAGCAACATCCGGACTGGCTGCTAATATTGTCCCTATTCTCAAAAAGAATGGAAAAATCTGGGTCTGTATTGACTATCGCGATCTCAATGCAGCCTGCCCTAAAGACGAGTTCCCATTGCCCATTACTGACGTCATGATTGACAATACCTGTGCCTTTGAGAGAATATCTTTTATGGATGGCTTCTTAGGGTACAATTAAATCAAGATGTACCCAGAGGATGAGAAGTATACTTCATTCTGGACACCGTTGGGGTATACTGCTATAACGTGATACCCTTCGGATTAAAGAATGCAGGAGCAACTTATCAACGTACAATGAGTATAATTTTTCGTAACCACCTCCAAAACACTGCGGAATGTTATGTCGACGACATTACTGTCAAGACTCGCGATAATAATGATCATCTTCGTGACATAAGAACAATGTTCGATATAATGCGAGCACATCAGCTGAAAATGAATCCAACAAAATTCTTCTTGGGGGTTTCAAGAGGCTAGTTCTTGAGATTTATTGTCACATCAAAGGAATTCATTTTGACCCAGACAAGGTCAAAGCTATTCAGAACATGCATCTGCCCAAGAATCTCGAAGAACTCAGGGTCTGCAAGATAGGTTGGCCTATATCAGAAGATTCATCGCAAATCTCTCGGGCCGTTGTCAACCATTCATCCGGCTTATAAAAAAGGGTGTTTCTTTTATATGGGATAAAGCCTGTCAAGAAGCTTTCGAGGATATCAAAAGATACCTCACTAAACCCCTAGTCTTAGTGGCTCCCACATCAGGAAAACCATTCCTACTTTATGTAAAAGCTATGAACTATTCTCTTAGTGCTTTGCTTGCTCAAAAGAATGAGGACAGCCACGAACATGCCATTTACTATCTGAGTAGGACTCTGATAGGAGCTGAGTCCTAGTATAACCCTATTGAGAAGGAATGTTTAGCTCTTATCTTTACTATTCAAAAAACGCGACATTGCTTGGTCGGCCAAACCATATATGTCATTTCTAGAGTTAATCCTTTGCGTATTCTCATGACGAAATCAGGATCACTAAATTCAAGATTGGCCAAGTGGGCAATCTTTCTGTCCCAGTACGACATGCTCTTTGTCCCTCAAAAAGCAGTCAAAGATCAGGCGCTTGCAGACTTTCTGGCCGCTCATTCGACTTTAGAAAGCTCAAAACTTTATGAAGATATTCCAGATGAAATTTTTAAATCTAATTGATTTCAGAGGATAAAGTGTGATGTTCTTTGATGGAGCATCAAAAATAGGCCCTAAAGGCAAGATTATCGCTGGTGTGGGGGTTGTATTTATCTCACCACAAAATCATGTCCTTCTTCGGGTGTTTTCATTGACGGAACCATGTTCCAATAATGTAGTAAAATATAATGCTCTACTCACTGGCCTTCAACTCGCCCATGAAATATGGATACGCTACCTTGAAGCTTATGGTGATTCAAAACTAATTATAAATCAGGTTCAAGGAGATTACGAGGTTTGCCACGAAGATTTGATACCTTATTACCATGCAGTCATCAAAATGGCTAATTTATTTGATGGGTTTTACATCGGTTACGTATCCCGATCCCAAAATACTAGGGCCGACGTTTTGGCTGCACAAGCGGCTACATTGGCCTTACCGATCGACACAACGTATCATCTTACAGTGGCTACTCGATACCTAGTTTATCCTAAGCATGTGTTGGAAACTAAGGAAGTCCATATAACTTCAATAGATTTCAAACCAAGAGGTTGGCGGTTTTCTCTCATTGACTATGTTTTGCATGACATATTACCGGATGACTCTAAGGAAGCAGCTTCCGTTCGATGAAGGTCTCTCCGCTTCTACTATAATCCGATAGTAAAAACACTCTATCGTCACTCATACGACAGTATCCTGCTCCATTGTCTCTCTAACTCAGAAGCACAAGAAGTGCTTAAAGAGGCACAAAATGGTATATGCGGAGCTCATCAATCAGGTCTGAAACTCAAGGATCGATTGTATAGATTTGGTTACTATTGGCCAACCATGATAGCTGATGCCATCAAATATGCACAGAGGTGTAAAGCCTGTCAAATCATGCAGACTTTATACATCAACCTCTGGAGTTACTTCATCCGACTGTTGCTTCGTGGCTATTCGAAGCATGGGGAATCGATATCATAGGACCTATCAGCCCCTCATCAACAAAAGGTCATCAGTTCATCTTAGCAATAACCGATTATTTCTCAAAGTGGGCAGAGGCTATACCACTTATTGAAGTTAAAACTTTCAACGTGGTCAATTTTATCAAACACCATCATTCATCGGTTCGGTGTCCCCAGGAGGATTATTCATGATAATGGTCCCCAATTTGCTAGCCAAGTATTCTGTCGGTTTTGCAACAAGTACCGGATTCAGAATGTGGCTTGAACTGCTTTTAATGCCGCTGCTAATGGGTTGGCAGAAGCATTCAATAAAACAATTATCAAGATACTCAAGAAATTCGTTTCGTCGAACAAACGAGATTGGAATGAGAAGCTCGGTGAATGTCTTTGGGCTTACCGAACTACGGTTCGAATTACGACAAGCAATACGCCTTTTTCTCTGGTACATGGGTGCGAAGCAGTCATACCACTAGAGATCCAGATGCCGTCACTATGGGTCGCCTTAGCAACCAAGATGACTAAGGAAGACAATGATCGGTTACGTCTTCAAGAACTCGAAGTCCTAGATGAGAAATGATTACAAGCCCAACAACACATTGAGTTGTACCAAGCTCGAACCTTGAAAACCTTCAATAAGAAGGTTAAGCAAGGGTATTCCAGAAAGGAGATTTGATTTTAGCCATCAGATAACCCATGATCATGACACACAAAATCAAAGGCAAATTTCAGCCTAAATGGGAAGGACTGTTCGTAATAGAAACATTCTACTTAAATGGAGCATATCGCCTTATAATCTCAGACGGTGATACACTCATGATGCCGATCGACGGCAGATTCTTGAAAAAGTACTATCCTTGACAGGATTCGTCTTATGATCAGGTTAACATTATACCTCTGATCAGAACTTTTAGATCCAAGATGTTTGGGAAGAGCACCAAGGAAATGCTTCTTTCTTTCTCTAACGGGTCATATCGCCATCGACCAGTTCGAGCCAATTGAGCATTGATTACATTGAAGAAGAAACAAGGTTAAGAACTTCGGTTTTAGCCTTGTCACCCTTCTCTAATTCACTCTCGACCAGTGTCGAGCCAATCGAACACTGGATACATTGAAGAAGAAATAAGGTTATGAACGTCGGTGTTAGCCTTGTCACTCTTCTCTAGTTCACCTATAAACTTGTCAGAAGCTGTCCCATCATCAGATCATATCACCGTGGGTCGACGTCAAACCAATTGAACAATTATAATGCATGATGTCAACATTAAAGCAATGACAAAGATGGATTAGGGTTTGGGATTCAAATGTTTGGAAAAGCGCCAAAGAAAATCTTCTTTCCTCATTCAACGAATCACATCATGGTCGAATAACACCGAGTCGCCCGAACATGGGTGACATTATGATGCATGATGTAAACACTGAAGAAAAGATAAAGGCAAAATATAAAATTTTAACCTTGTCACTCTTCTCTATTATATAGACATGTACCTATCTTCAACTTAGAAGAATATGTCATATTTTGAAGTCAAGTATGCCCAAGCAACAGTTTCAAGCGTTCTTCTTTACAATCAGAAGGATGGTTTATCTAGTCTGGCTTTTCTATATACAGTAGTGGCATACCTCCCTGCTCCTATTCGATCGATCAAAGCTCGACCCGACAACTAAAGGGTTCAAACGATCAGATGGAAGATCAAATGAGTTTATCTGATGACTTATCAAGCCAAACTCATTGAAGAAGGTTCGTGATGCATCCATTTGCAGAACCTTTCCACTGTTACCACATTCATATCAAAACGTGATAACCGATCGAATGGAAGATCAAATGAGTTTATCTGATGACTTATTAAGCCAAACTCATTGAAGAAGATTCGTGACGCATCCTTTTGTAGAACCTTTCCATTGTTTTCACATTCATCTCAAAACATGGAAATAAAATAAGGATTGACAGAGACCCTACGAGGAAGGTTAATCTCTAGATGAAGTTCTCGTGAAATTCGTGTCCACTTCTTTAATCCCTAGCTCATCTACAGAGTAAACACCCAGGAGATACATTACGTTACTTAAGGTAACAAAATGATCCAACGCCTCAACGGCTAAGGATAGAGGAAAATGCTGGCTCTAAAGTCCAACATAAGTCCTCGATAACTCATCATGCTGAAGGGAATAGCATAACTAGCCCAACTCAAATGGTAGCTGGTAAAGGCATATCAAACCCGTTGACAACTGAGGGTTTGCTAAAAATCCTAAGGGACCGACCCCATTTGATTCCTCTCCAAATTCTCTTACCAATTCCTGTCCATAGAATGGTAGCATCACATCAAATAATATTCATTTCCCTTGCAAAATGAATCACGAGTCACAACCTATCATATTAATATTAAACCTCTGGTAGTGGACTCAAACATGTCCCCTGGCAGATAAAATCAATATCCCCAGCAGATCAAACCTTACTTGCCATTCTGTTCAATAGAATGACAGGTCCACTTAAATTGTCGTTATGTTTGAATACCTCTGACAGGCTGCTTTACAAATCCCCTCCTAAATCCCCCACGGAGTTCTTTTTGTCACATTAATGATTACCTCTGACAATACTCTCTTATGGGATTCATTTTCTAACTTCCCAGCGAGTTATTTTTTAATAGACTCTCCTCAAAGTTTATTACTTCCCTTTCAAGTCCCCAATGGACTTTCTTGGTTGTCACATTAACAATATACCTCTGACAATTTCTTTCAAATAACATCCAAAGGAGATATCAATTTTCCCATGGAGTTTATAATTCCCCCAGTGGAATTCTTTCTTTTTACCGTCATGTCTAGTTTGTCACCTCTTAACGGTATAAATCCTGAGCTTGGTGGTTTCTCAATCGGTTATGTCTATGTTACCTCTAAGCTGACAGATAACTAAGTCTCATCATCCAGTTCGGTAGGGACTACTCCTTTGCCGTTATGTCCAGTTTGTCACTTTTGAACGGCAGGGCTTTGAGTATAGTAACTCCTAATAGGTTATGTCCATATTACCTCTGAACCGACAGACGCCTAGATCTCTCTCCTTTATGGTACTCAAACTGTCATGTCCAGTCAACCACCTCTGAACAAACGAGTCCATAATTTTGTTCTCCTTTCCCCCATCAGGGCCGGGAGTTCTTACTGTCAAGTTAATACGACTACCTCTGAACAGCAGATTGCAAGTCTGAGATTCCTTAGTTGGTCATGTCCAGTCAACCACCTCTGAACTAACAGGACCCCAGATTTAATCTTCCTTTGTAATCCCCTCTGGACTAGCTGCCAAGTTTATACGACTACATCTAGCAGCGGCTTCGAAGTTTAGTGTGTCTTAATCTATCATGTTCAGTTTATCACCTCTGAATAGACGGGTCCCTAAAATTAGGTTCACCTTTATTTTGTCATCATGTCCAGATCAACACCTCTGAATGACAAAATTTCGACCAATCATACCTAGTTTGTCACTTTTAACTGGCAAATTCTAGACTTCATTTTTTTTAGTTCAGTAGGAACTATCACGTAGTTGTGGTGTTTAATTCATCATAACTTATTCATAAATCCAACGGTCTTTAGTCTGTCATGTTAATAGTAAACCTCTGAACAGTAAGATCGTCGAATTCACTTTGTCACATTCTTATCCCAACAAAATTTGAATCGAGTCATTGCTCAAATTTGTCGGTGATAATTTATCAAATAACTAATTCTATCATGTTGTCGACCTCTGAATAGATTAGTTAATATTCTCATGGTATAAATTGGAAGACTATGTTGTTATCTTCTTTCTTTTGAGGGTTGTAATATAACTTGAAAGTATTGCAAACTCAGAAGATAAAACAAGCAGGAAATGCAACAAAAGAGTCAAATAAATTTAATTTTATTGATTCAAAGAAAAAAAGGGATACAAGGATTACAAGCTACGATGGTGCTTCCTAAGACATAACCCGTTCTTTGAGGGAGGCCAGCTTGTCCTTCCTCTCTTTAGCAGCTCTGACAAATGCCTGCGATCTCAACTCAGCCGCATTAAAGTTCGCTGTCTGGGACAAACGAGTCTCAATTTCGGTTAAACTTGCCCTTTGTGCTATCTCCTACTGTAGGACTTCATCATTTTGGGATTTGAGCCGCTCCAGCCGAGCGACCTCTTCAAGACGCACTGGTTCAGTCTTGGACAGATGAAGATTGGTCCTTTTGATCATCTTCTTGGCCTTCTTAATCTTATCCTCAGCATCAAGAAGAGCGCTATTGGAAGCGTCAATGGCATCTCCAATTTCTACTTTCCTTGTTTTCAATTATTTCATATCTGAAGATATTGCCTTGGCTGCTTCCTGTGCTGCACAGTGAGCCTCTCGCATTTGAGCTATGTGGTGCTCAAGCTCTTCATCAACTGAAGAATCCAAGTCCGAACTGCTAAGGTGGTGCCACTCACCTACGTCCTTCTCGAGCCTCTCCACCAGAAGCTCTAATGTGGCAGCCTGGTCATCCCCTCCGAAGTCTCGAATGCTTTCAATATTTCGAGAGAGGACCACCCTTAGAGCTGAGGTGGTTGAGCCCTTCAAGATCAAAGCAATAGATCGCTTTAAGCTCTTGTAGAAGCTGTCAACCATCTCAGCCACAATTTTTTTCTCAGCTTCAACTATTCCCCCTGAGCGAGTAGTCCCAGAAGATAAAGCTTCCACCGATTTCACTGTTATAATGGTGGAGAAAATGGTAGAAGCACTGATTGGAGAAAGACGAGAAATCGCCGGTGATTGGGGAGGAGTCTTCATCGAAACTAGTACACCAGCCATGATAGAGGTAGGACTGTAACTATTTCAGGAAGAACTGGCTCGACGACCAACATCGGAGATGTAGGGCTGATGATTATCCTTAGCCCAGTAGTTGCCAAGACTGGCGGTATCAAAGAAACCACGATCATCTCACCAACCGGCTCAGCAGGGAGTGTGGTTGGTTCCTAGGCCATCACCTCCTCAGTCACCTTAGAGTCATCGACAGGCTCAGGCTGGTGAGAAGGCAGGTTGCGATATAAGACATCCAACTCAGCGACATTCACAGTAACTGAAGTACTTGTCTCTTCCCTGAATTCTCTGAGAAAACTCGCTAGTTCCCTTGAAGTCGATGCACCCAAAGCCAGAACACTTGCAAAAGTACTTTATTAAAACAAGATATAATAATATAAAGAAAAGATTGCTTACAAATGGTTAAAGTATTACCAAGAGGTGATGAGGTCATAAGAGATTGATTAGTCTACGATTATGCATTATTATATCGCATTTCCCCACCGATTTATGAATAAATTGTCGGTCTAAACCGTGTTTTGGTCTCTATTGCAGGTAAACCCAGAGTTCAAGGGCAAAAGAGTAATAAGAGCTTAATTAAACCCCTTTTAGGGAATTAAATCCGCATTACTTGGAGGCCAAGCAAGGAATCATCTAGAAGATACGTCGAACCTAGACTCTTGCGCACGTCAGACGAATATTCGGATGAAATTACCAGAAAAGGGATATACCAGGACGCTTCTAGAACCAACAGGGACCCACTGGCAAACACCAGGGACCTAAATCCCTGGTATTGCCGCGGAAACGCGGCAATTGCCGCGATTCCACGGCAATGGAGTGGAGCCACGCGTCGATTTTCGACGCGTGGCCCCGTCTCGTCTTCTGGAATCCTCCTACGCCTATAAATACCCCTGCATAGGTCCAGAACGAGGCAGCTTTTCATTTTTAGGAGTAGGTTCTGATATGTTTTAGGTTAGTGTAGGTAGGTGCTCTTCATATCATTTCTCTTGTATTTTCATTTCTTTTTAGATCTTGTAGTAGGGCTGATAGATTCAGAGAGAGAGAGAGATAGAGAGGGATTGATGTAATAGATGGTGACAGTCTATGTAAAGGTGCCTCCTTTCTTCTCCAATGTAATCTCCTTCATCTTCTACATGATGTTTTGCTAACTTTTCTTCTCATGTTAATCTAACTACTAAGCACTAACCATCTAACCACTTACTTGATAATCCACATAAATCTAGTAGCCTCTATAAGGCCTTGTTCTTGCAAGAGCCATTGATGGCTCATTGATGATGGGTTCTAACATCTAACTTGCTAACTTGCTAACCAAGCTAACTCTCTCTTATTTCATGCTTTCCTTCAATGGTCTGATGATTTAATGTTTGTATTAGCTTGCTCTTGATGCAAGTTTGAATGTAAAGAACCATCTCATTTGCCATGCTCTGTATCGTCTCTTGAAGCCAAGGATTAGTGATGGCCGAGGATCAAATGTGAGGCAACTATCACTAAGAGGTTAGCATGGTTAGTGGAGCATTTAGTAGTTAGTAGCCATGAGTTTTCTTTTACCTTGTTTTGAAAATCAATTCTTTTATCTTTTCATCGTTGTTTTCACCACTTTCTTTGTTTGTCTTTGTTTTCATCTTCTTTACTACAAGCTCCTCCTTCTTTTCTATTTTGTTTTCCAAACCACTTCTCTTTGGTTTTTCACATCGACGTTTTCATCGCCCTCCTCACTTACCACTTTCTAGATTCCTTTTCTTTTCCTTTTCATTCTCTTTTTCTAATTCTTTTAACAAAGAAGAATTGTTAACAAATAACGTGAATAAAAACTGTTAATGCTTTTATCGCCTTTCTTCCCTGTGGATTTGACCCGTTGAGCCAATGCTATAACGGAAGTATCGAGGGAACATTAGCACATACGAGCTTCTACATTGATTTCATAAAACACACATTTTTTTGAGTGCTAGTTTCGTCCCGATCAAAAATTATTGGCGCCGTTGCCGGAGAACGGGAATGGTTTTGATTTCACGTTTTTGTTAACATTGTCTTCTCTGTTTTGGTGTGCAGGGCATTCTTTACAGGATTTTAACATTGCAGAATAAATACTAGCTTTGCATCTCCCTGCTCTTGAAAGCAGGGACCTAGCTTTCAAAGAACCGCCGCGCCAACGCGACTTTTGCCGCAAAAACGCGGCCATTTTGTGATAATTGTATATCTTGTTGTGCTGGGATGTGTTTATTGTAATAGCTAGTAGATCTGTATTATTACTTTCCTGCTTTGATTGCCTAAACACCACAATAAATTAAAGAACTAAAATATGGTATTTGGACGCTTTTAAAACGGTTTAGACATTTGCATTTAGGCACGTGTCAATTTAATTCCAATATACTGTATTTTTGTTCTGTTGTTGCGATCTAGATTGAGGTATACATATGGCATTGCATATAGCATAGGACAAACACGTGGGTGATTTATTGCTTTGTGTTATATTCTCGTCTATATTGCAAACTTGCACGAATTGAAATTAAGGGCAAAACCCATACAAGATAAGGTGGGGATTTCATCACCCTTCCTTAGCCTAAAAATTACCTCCCCACTCACATAACCCAAGCCCTAATAAAAAGTGATAGACGTTAGCCCCTAGAGACATCTCAGACTCATTAAGATATTGACTGAGGGTGAAACTTGTTTTGAATCTTACTCTTGTGAAATCGGTATCTAAGGTTGGGGATTAAGAGGTTACGCCTCGAAGATACCGTGGTTTGGCATAATTAAGGCGCGTTGCTTACGCACGGATACCTCCCACCATATTTTACCCCTACTTGGCCGATTAGCTTCTGGTCGGATTCAAGCAACAACCTCCCCCAGGTAATTGACCAGTTAGGAGTCGTCTAGGTCTAGGTCAACCCTACTATAGGCTTGGTTTTGATTTTGTCTTTTCTTTTTTTTTGTTGTTTGATTTTTCCTTTTTGTTTGTAATTGTTTGTGAAATGGAATTCAACAATAACAATTCTTTCAATCCGAATATGAATCCATATTTCACACCGACCCCGTTCGATTCGGATAATTCCAACTCGGCTTTTTACAATATGCACCAACCAAATACACCGGGTTGGCCTTATCCGAATCAATACAACCCATACCCACATTCTTATGACTATAATTTCCAAAATAATTTCAACTCGTCACAGAGTCAATGGGAATTCACTTCCCCCGAGTTTAATTTTTAACCTCCTTGTCCCCCATGTTCACCTTATCCACAATTTACACAATGTTCATTCCCCAATTTCGCTTCCTATACTCCTTTTTCTGAACCACCAATTGAAGAAAAATCTGAGTTACAAAAGAGTATAAAAGCCAATCTACAAGAGGCCGAGCAACAACTTCAGAAAACATTGGCCTCTCCAATTTCACAGTATTTTCAAGAGTCTTACTCAGTTCCACCTCCTCATAATGAACCACCATCTGCCCTGGAAATGAGTAAGGAACTCTTGTGTGAGTCCAAGCTTCAATCTCAAAACATTTCTGACTCATATTTTTCACAAAATTTTCAAAACCAAGATTCTTATACTCTCATTCTAGAGCATCCACTTATAGAAAAATCAAGTCTAGAAAAGAGTATAGAAATCTTGCAGGAGTCTATGTTACAATTTCAAAAATCTTCTTCTGAGTCTGTCAATAGGGTGGAAACACAATTAAGTCAATTGGTTAGCATTTATAGGAATGAGGAAACTCTATCTTATCAATCTTTGACCAATTCAGCTATACCAAACTCTATTGATCTGACCCAGGACTCTTGTCATTTTGGACATCAAGATTCAATTTCAGCACACCCATCTGAACTTGTCCAAACTTCAAATGTTAAAGATCCCATTGACATTTTGGCAAGTTATCCTTTTCCTGAAATTGAACTTGAGCATGAATATGACCATGAATCTCAAATTAGTGATTCAATTCTACTTCCTGATTCAATTATGACTCCGGTGTCTTCACCTGATTTCAATCCTTTTTCCGAGTCAATATTGGATCTAGTGTCAGTTCATTATGAAATTGAATCACCAATCATTTATGATGATCATATTGAACTTGATCAATTTCATACTTTTGAAACTCCCATTGATAAATTGGCAAGTTCTCATTTTTATGGAATTGAACTTAATGAGGAATGTGACTTTGATCCTCAAATTTGTGATCCAGTTCAAATTCCTGAATCACTATTGACTCCTGTTATGTTGCCCAATTTGAGTAATATTTTAGAGTCAGTTTTGGTTCCCGTGCCT
Source organism: Agave tequilana (assembly GCA_038442645.1). NCBI lineage: Eukaryota > Viridiplantae > Streptophyta > Magnoliopsida > Asparagales > Asparagaceae > Agave > Agave tequilana. Next base: position 179,762 of record JAVJIF010032114.1, on the reverse strand, counting down.
GTTATTCTTGAACTGAACTCACCAACCTTAGAAAGTCACATTCCATCAAGGGGAAATGAATGTGGACTTGAGCTTCATCTTCTTGATTTGGACCCACTTCCTAAACCAATCTCGACTCCCGAACCTTTACTTGACTTACGTCTGTTTTCTGAGTCGGTATTAGTTCCTGTATTTCCTGAGTCCAAATCAATCATTCCATTTTGGGACAAGGGGCTTGATAAATTTGACTCTGAAATTATTTTGAAAATTTGGAAATTGGATGGGGTTAAATTTTTAATAAAAATCATAAATATATACATCTTTTTAATGGGTTGTATTCTAGAGGTCTCTGGTGGGTTCCTCCGGATTCCACGCAAGTTGGATTGGGCCGCATTTCGTGGACCAATCAGACCATCACCGGAACCACCACCTTGAGGTGATTTTTCCTTCCCTCTCTATTTGTTTCATGCATACATATATCATGATGTATTGAGGACAATGCATGAGATAAGTGTGGGGGAGGGTTTACTAACATAGAGTTTTTAGATTTTCTTTCTTTTACACTTCTTTTAGGATACTTTTAGAAATCTTCCCTTTTGTATAGGAATTTTCTCTTTCTTTAAAACTTTTTGAAATAAGAGACAAAGTTTTGATCTATTTTTAAGAAAATTAAGATGATCTTAGAAATTAAGGAAGCCTTAATTATGACATCTTAAACCTAGTCGAAATAATAGATCTTGTTTAAAATTATAGGTTAAGTATAAAAGATTGGGGAGATAATTTTATCTTGAATTTGTTGCCTTAGATAGTATGCACTTCACACTTACACAATTTTTGGGATGGAAACAAAGACCTAATATGCCATAAAGTAAAAATAAATAAAAAGAAAAAAAATATATGAAGAAAACATCACTTATTAAGCTGGATAATTATGCCTCAAGAAGCATGATTATTCACGCCTAACGGTGGTCAGAAAAAAACAAATAATCCCCCTTAGTTTTGTGGCCTTGTTTACTTGAGTCCTTAAACCCGAGGGATGTTTTCTCTGATGCCCTAAAACTGTCTGGTCTGAGAGTCATCGGTTATAGGCTCGCTACATGGGTGAACTAGAAAGCTAAGAAAACTAAGGGAAGAAAAAAAAAGAAGAAAAAGAAAGAATATATATATATATATATATATATATATATATATATATATATATATATAAATAAATGGCTTGATGGTTTGAGTTGAAATCCCAGAAATCTTCACTATCACAAAGTGCATATTATCTAGGTTTTATGAAAGATAAAATATTCAATCCAATTTTGAATTCTTACCTTAATTGAAGACAAGATCTTGCATAGAGACTATGTAACCCCCGCTTTCTGATGTACGTATCACCATATCAGTACTCGATACAGCGTACAAAGTTGATTTGATCTTTCTGCTAGTCAGATTGAGTCGATATCAGGTTCAGATATTATTTTTCAAGATTTTAGATTTTTCAGGATTTTTTGGAATTTTTCTGGATTATTTTGGAAAATCTCCGTAGTCGGTGTCGACCGACACCGATAATCGGCTCCACGATTTTTAATTCACAAACGGAGTTGTATTTTGAGAATCTGCTTTCACCTTGTATCTTAGAATCATATTTTCTACGTTAGGCTATTTTTGGGGATTTTTCTGAATTTATCGAAATCGGGCCAACCCGGTGTCGCCCAATATCGGCAATACCTTTCAGAATTTTTAATTTGTAAACCGGATTGAATTTCTTCAAACCATTTTTATATACGTCTCAAGATAATATTCTCTATTTTCTGTAATTTTTGGGCATCGTTCGGAGCTAGTCAAATTTTACGGAATAAAATAATATTAATTAAATATATATAAACCAATCTTTTCCCTTTCTTTTCTTTTTCTTTCTCTTCTTCTCTGGATTCTTCTCCACGCCACCGCCATTCCACTGCCTCTCCCTCTCTCTCTCTCCCCTATAAAAACCTCTCTCTCTAAAACTCTCTCAAAACCCTCTCTCTCTCTCTCTCAACTCTCTCTCCTCTCTTTATCTCTCTCTTTCTTCTCTCTCTCACTATCTCTCTCCCTCTCTCTGTGCAGACCCAAAAGGGGGGCCTGACCCGTTGCCAGCGACCAGGCCAGGCCGCAGGCGCCGCCGGCCGCCGCAGGTGCCGCCGGCGGCCGCGCCCCAGCCCGGCCGGCGCCACTGCCGCCCCCTCCCTTTTCTTCTTCCCCTTTTCTTCTTCTTTTTCTTTCTTCTTCTTCTTCTTCTTCTTCATGTTCTTTCTTCTCTCTCTCTCTCTCTCTCCCCTCCGCCGCCGGCGACCAGGTCCTCCGCCGGCGGGTGGCCCTCGCCGCCGGCCCGCTTGGTTGGCCGGCCGGCTAGCAGGCGGCAGCAGCAGAGACAGCTGCTGCCGCTGTTGTTGTTTCTTTGTGGGTTTGGGTAGAACCCAAACCCATTAACCCTATTGGGTTAAATTGAAACCCAATAACCCGTTAACCCTATAAACCCATTAACCCATTCACTTAAGTTAATTGGGTATGGGTTGTGGATCTGAATCCGACCCGTTATCTTACCAAACTCGCATCCAAAAACCCAATAAAGGTAAAATTACAGAAAACCCCCTGCTACATTTTATTAATTGCATTTGAAATATGTTTATTACATATTTAACCCATTTCTATTACTCTTAGTATTCGGGCGATATCGGGAGCATCCGGACTCTGATTTGGACGATCCTGGAACCGTTGCGATCGTGGGAAAGAGAGCTACCTTTACATGGCCAGTTTGTGAGTATTTTTTTATAAATTTTATTTATTTAGAGATCCTAAATTGGTTGATTGCTTTCAGTCTTAAATCTTGATTATGGATAAATTATTGTAACTGTTAATTAATAACTTGTAATTATTGTCATTAATTAAAACATAATAAAACCTGATTTATTATACGGGATGATTGGTTAATTAACGGATAATATTCTCTATTTTCTGTAATTTTTGGGCATCGTTCGGAGCTAGTCAAATTTTACGGAATAAAATAATATTAATTAAATATATATAAACCAATCTTTTCCCTTTCTTTTCTTTTTCTTTCTCTTCTTCTCTGGATTCTTCTCCACGCCACCGCCATTCCACCGCCTCTCCCTCTCTCTCTCTCCTATAAAAACCTCTCTCTCTCTAAAACTCTCTCAAAATCCTCTCTCTCTCTCAACTCTCTCTCCTCTCTCTATCTCTCTCTTTCTTCTCTCTCACACTATCTCTCTCCCTCTCTCTGTGCAGACCCAAAAGGGGGGCCTGACCCGTTGCCAGCGACCAGGCCAGGCCGCAGGCGCCGCCGGCGGCCGCGCCCTAGCCCGGCCGGCGCCACCGCCGCCCCTCCCTTTTCTTCTTCCCTTTTTATTCTTCTTTTTCTTTCTTTCTTCTTCTTCTTCTTCATGTTCTTTCTTCTCTCTCTCTCTCCCTCCGCCGCTGGTGACTAGGTCCGCCGTCGGCGGGTCGCCCTCGCCGCCGGCCCGCTTGGTTGGCCGGCGGCTAGCAGGCGGCAGCAGCAGAGACAGCTTCTGCCGCTGCTGTTGTTTCTTTGTGGGTTTGGGTAGAACCCAAACCCATTAACCCTATTGGGTTAAATTGAAACCCAATAACCCGTTAACCCTATAAACCCATTAACCCATTCACTTAAGTTAATTGGGTATGGGTTGTGGATCTGGATCCGACCGTTATCTTACCAAACCCGCAACCAAAAACCCAATAAAGGTAAAATTACAAAAACACCCTGCTACATTTTATTAATTGCATTTGAAATATGTTTATTACATATTTAACCCATTTCTATTACTCTTAGTATTCGGGCGATATCGGGAGCATTCGGACTCTGATTTGGACGATCCTGGAACCATTGCGACCGTGGGAAAGAGAGCTACCTTTCCATGGCCAGTTTCTGAGTGTTTTTCTTTTATAAATTTTATGTATTTAGAGATCCTAAATTGGTTGATTGCTTTCAGTCTTAAATCTTGATTATGGTTAAATTATTGTAACTGTTAATTAATAACTTGTAATTATTGTCATTAATTAAAACATAATAAAACCTGATTTATTATACGGGATGATTGGTTAATTAACGAGATTTTCGAAGGTAATAATGTTCATGAGTAAAACTAGCCACTAACTTAATAATTCAACTAGATCATTATGTTTAATACTGTGGTGATACCTATATGTACCACTCGAGTAGATGATATAGCCATATTACACCGGACACGATAGTTTACATACAGTGCATTGGATATTCACGTCCATCTGTTACATAGAGACTTGTTAGACTAAACATTAGTGTGCATACACTCGGAACACCGTGACTTACATATCCTGTCACACGAGACACTGTTATCGCATGTACATGTTGCATAGATACGATGACACGTCACACTATTATTTCGTAATCATATCCCACCGATAGATAGATGCACCACTCAACAGAAAACCGTCATGTCATATATTGTTCTCATCGTTACATGGATTCTCGGCATATCACTGTTACACATGCATGTATGGTTTCTCTATTCTTGTCATATGGATCCCTGTGCATATTACATGTATTATTGTTCCATGTTATCCCCATATTCCTGTTATATGATTGTCTCCCGTTACTGATATTGATAGTCCCGTTACTGGATACATGAGCTGTTGATATGCGATGTGTGGAATCCCACATCTATTGTTCTCGTTTCCCGTTATCCTGTTTTATGCTATCAACTGAGCTCAGGTCTTGTTATCATATTACATGTACCATGCACTGTACTTGTTCTTGTTACGTTGTGTACTTTAAATGAAATATCATAAAGATAACTTGGGGATGGGGGAGACTGGACGGTTGATTAGATCTTATCGGGTGAATGTCTGGATCCATTGTTTGTCCCACTGCAGGGGACGGGGTAGTGCTGGCTACCGTCTGTTATTGCTCATGAGCTCCCGTTTCCCATTATTATTTTAGCTCATTGAGTTCCCGTTACATGTTACAGCCTTAGCGGGCTGGTCCTGGTCTCAGCGGGCTGGTCCTGGTCTCAGTAGCCAGGGGTCTGTTTAAGGCCGTTGTCCCGGGTATGCACGGGATACACCCACCCGATAAGAGCTCCTCGACCAATTGGTTTCCAATGAACATAATAAAATGATATAAACAATAGTGACATCGGGAACACTTGTTATTTGGTCACTCTCTCGTTTGGATATGGTACCCGTATGCCATGTCCGGATGGGTTCGACTGGAGTGCGGGCTCCAGTATAAACTGCCAGTAGTATGGGACACTGGAAGAGATTGATTAAAATATCAGGTGGTACTGATTATTATGATTGTATAAATATCATGACTTACCTAATACAGTATACTCTTGTTTAGTTGTACTTGTTACTATTCCTGATCATTTATCCGCTATCATGCTACATGTATACTTTGTTACTTTACCTGGTACATGTTACACTTTCTGTGGTGGCATACTACTCATGTATATATATACTCTTCATTTGCATATATTCTGTTTTCTGTATACCTTGCAGACATCATTACTGTCTATGCACAACACCAGATTATGGTTATATTGCATATGCCCATCTGCATGTTCACTTCTATCACGTCACCACTAGCATGTTCATTTCTATTACGTCACCACTAGACAACATTAGTTATGATATAAACTTAGTTATGATATAAACTGGATACGACTATAAACATGACCCGATGATAACCGGCTAGGTAGTGATGGTATTAAAAGATGACATGTTTATATATTTCTTCTGCTTATTATATGCTTATTATATGGTATCACTAATACAACATCATGTATTATATATTATTATCGTGCTTGTATTACTATGGTATATATTACTGCCTCCTTCATTTTATCACTCACTAGATCGCTTTCTGACGACCCTAGGTTTGCGTGCCCAGGTTGGAGTCCGAGTTATTAGATTGTCAGAAAGTCCATTGGATTCCCATTGGAGACTCACCATCGAGCCCATTCATAGGTATCTTTATGATTTATTTCTGTTATCTTATTTATCCCTGTTTTCCTAGCTGTTATGATCACTAACCTCTTTCTGCAGGTATTCTTGTACTTATTTCCTGCTGGAACTCTTGTGTATATGGAGGCTATGTCCTGTACTGAGGCTTAGCGTACGCGTGAGGGTGTTTTCACCTCGCGTATGTACGTCGCCATAACGTCCTCGTACCTGCGGGATCGGGACGTTACAGACTAAGTTTAAGGAAGAATGATTTTTGATGGACTTATGACCTTAGATCGCTTATTTTTTGCAAAAATATTTCATTAACTCGTCTCTCTTTCAAAATGCGTTTTCAAAATACTAACATTTGTCTTCTTTCTTTATGGATTTTGTGGGTGCAATCTGCTGAAAACCCTCAGGAGACAACACTCCTCCTCTAGGGGTAACCTAGAGGTTTAACGGCTTGTTGCACACGCTTAGTGCAATCGCGTCACCTGCGAAAGTGGTGTAATAACATTTGTAGTATAGTTTTCTTTTCTTGTTTTGCTCGGGACGAGCAAAAGATAAGTGTGGGGGTGTGATTAGTCTACGATTATGCATTATTATATCACATTTCCCACCGATTTATGAATAAATTGTCGGTCTAAACCGTGTTTTGGTCTCTATTGCTGGTAAACCCAGAGTTCAAGGGCAAAGGAGTAATGAGAGCTTAATTAAACCCCTTTTAGGGTAATTAAATCCGTATTACTTGGAGGCCAAGCAAGGGATCATCTAGAAGATACGTCGAATCTAGACTCTTGCGCACGTCAGATGAATATTCGGACGAAATTACCAGAAAAGGGATATACCAGGATGCTTCTAGAACCAACAGGGACCCACTGGCAAACACCAGGGACCTAAGTCCCTGGTATTGCCGCGATTCCGCGGCAATGGAGTGGAGCCACGCGTCGATTTTCGACGCGTGACCCCGTCTCGTCTTCTGGAATCCTCCTACGCCTATAAATACCCCTGCATAGGTCCAGAACGAGGCAGCTTTTCATTTTTAGGAGTAGGTTCTGATTTTTTCTATGTTTTAGGTTAGTGTAGGAAGGTGCTCTTCATATCATTTCTCTTGTATTTTCATTTCTTTTTAGATCTTGTAGTAGGGCTGAGAGATTCAGAGAGAGAGAGAGAGATAGAGAGGGATTGATGTAATAGATGGTGACAGTCTATGTAAAGGTGCCTCCTTTCTTCTCCAATGTAATCTCCTTCATCTTCTACATGATGTTTTGCTAACTTTTCTTCTCATGTTAATCTAACTACTAACCACTAACCATCTAACCACTTACTTGATAATCCACATGAATCTAGTAGCCTCTATAAGGCCTTGTTCTTGCAAGAGCCATTGATGGCTCATTGATGATGGGTTCTAACATCTAACTTGCTAACCAAGCTAACTCTCTCTTATTTCATGCTTTCCTTCAATGGTCTGATGATTTAATGTTTGTATTAGCTTGCTCTTGATGCAAGTTTGAATGTAAAGAACCATCTCATTTGCCATGCTCTATATCGTCTCTTGAAGCCAAGGATTAGTGATGGCCGAGGATCAAATGTGAGGCAACTATCACTAAGAGGTTAGCATGGTTAGTGGAGCATTTAGTAGTTAGTAGCCATGAGTTTTCTTTTACCTAGCTTTGAAAATCAATTCTTTTATCTTTTCATCGTTGTTTTCACCACTTTCTTTGTTTGTCTTTGTTTTCATCTTCTTTACTACAAGCTCCTCCTTCTTTTCTATTTTATTTTCCAAACCACTTCTCTTTGATTTTTCACATCGACGTTTTCATCGCCTTCCTCACCTACCACTTTCTAGATTCCTTTTCTTTTCCTTTTCATTCTCTTTTTCTAATTCTTTTAACAAAGAAGAATTGTTAACAAATAACGTGAATAAAAACTGTTAATGCTTCTATCGCCTCCCTTCCCTGTGGATTCGACCCGTTGAGCCAATGCTATAACGGAAGTATCGAGGGAACATTAGCACATACGAGCTTCTACATTGATTTCATAAAACACACGTTTTTTTGAGTGCTAGTTTCGTTCCGATCAGAGATACCACCTCAACCGCCTCAGCAACAGTGACAACACTAACTTCAGCAGGCTCTACAGAAGAAATCTTGGCAGTAGTGAGAGAAGCTCCAAAAGCAACCCCAGGAAGGATTTCATCTGTCCTGATGGCTTCCATCACCGGAATGTCTGGCTCGCCTTCGCTCGCCGAGGGCTCTGTAGCGTATCCTCTGGAGCTTGAAGCCATTAGGCTCTCTTTCGAGGCACCAACACCAGAAGGACTGACATCTGCCGCGCCACCCTCAGAATCCTTAGAAATGATGAAGTAGCTGGCCTCGTCGCCCTCCCGGTAGGTGAACAAGAGATCATAATAACCTCCCATTTTCTCCTGCGGCTTCGGTTCCTGAATCACAAGTTGAACGAGTTAGCTGCATGAGAGAAGAGGAAATAAAAATAAGACGTATATATACATGTGTATATGTATATGTGTGTGTTGTAAAAATGGAAGTGGTCTGCAGCTGATTCACTTTCTGCGATAACAGTAGGAATATGACGACAGGGCTTCTTCACCACCCTCTTCTTGCGGGATCCACTTTGCCGCTTCTGCTTAAAGTGGCCGTCAGGATCTTCTTCATCCACCTCTGCCACTTTCACATCTTCCATGGGGACCGTGCCTACCCTAACAGGAGCATCTGTCAGAATCTCAATACTTGCGACATCTTCACAGCGAGGGCTTTCGGCCTCCGAAGCTTCATTGTCGGCAGTGGCGATAAACTCTGGAAGGCCTGACATCCAGACTCTTTTGCCCTCTTCCTTCGCAGTGACTTTCTACTTCAGCCGCTTGGTGATCCACTTCAAGCCAAAGGAGTTGATAGAAAAACCGGTTGGCGCGGAGCTTGAAATTCTGTACTATTGGCAGAACCCTAAAGTCATCAATAGGTTTGGAATCCTCAATGGAATACACAGCTACGCCTCGGTACACCCAGCAATGAAGTACCACCAAGCGCGAGCACTATCAATCAGGCTCCACTAAAGGCCAGGTTAGTGTTCAGATTGCCAACATAGAGTTGGTCATACCCGAACTGACAAGCAAACCAGCTGGAGACGTATGGCTCCAAATAGCAGGTATCTCCGCTCCTATACACCAAATGAGAAGGCCGGATGCTAACCAACCATTTGAAAACTCCCCGGCTCAATGATGTCTTACCATCCCCGACATCCTTGAATTCCTCACTGTATCCCACATCGCAGATGTAGGGGAAAACCAGAAAGACTATATACGTCGTACCGGCACAACAGCTGCAGACCGCGACCATGTAGATTCGTGACCATGAAAATCCTTCAAACTGGCGAAGGTGCGTCACCTGAACACCCTATGGAGGCTCTTCCCTAGTTTGAATGATAGCCGGATAGTGAAGAGTGAACCATGCCATCAAGTAAGTATATGGCAATCTGATCCTGGGGTTCGGGGTAAGATCGTCCCTTTTTCCTTCTTTGTTGTTGGTGGTCTGTAGAAAACCTCTATCAATGCACGAAGTCCCCGTTGAATACAGCACACCATTGCTAGAAGAAGTCCTAGAGAATGACCATGTACTAACGAACGGTCGGCAATAGGACATTAGGGAGGACGACATCGCTAGAAGGAGATGGCACCACACATCTCTTCAGCCAGACAGATAAAACCCGGCCAAAAGTGCTTTTCGGGACATTGGTTGGCGGGCCTAATGATGAAAGCTCTTGAGAATGTCGCTCTTTCCATAGATGCCATTATCTTCCTCCAGAACAATGTCTCCTTGGGCATGCTCCTTCATCCTTCGGAAGATATCCTCGTCCGCAACTGATCGGGGCGGAACCAGCACTTTAAAACGTGTATTTTGTAAAATCAATGAAAAGCTTGTATGTGCTAATGTTCCCTCGATACTTCCGTTATAGCATTGGCTCAATGGGTCGAATCCACAGGGACGGGAGGCGATAGAAGCACTAACAATTCCTATTCACGTGTTATGTTAACAAGTCTTCTTTGTTAAAGAATTAGAAAAAGAAAAATAATAGAAATCTTGAAAACAAAAGGAAGATGAAACAAAGGTGAACTAAGAGGATGGTGAAAACATCGATAGAAAAATGATAAAAGAATTTTTAAAGCAAAGTAAAAAACGAGAAGAAAACTATGAAAGAAAACTCATGGTTACTAACTACTAATTGCTCCACTAACCATGCTAACCTCTTAATGATAGTTGTCTCACATGAATCCTTGGCCATCACTAATCCTTGACTTCAAGAGACGATACAGAGCATGGCCCATAAGATTGATCTTCTACATTCAAACAACACATCCATACCACTAACAAGTTGCAAGCTACTTATTAAATCATCATAACCGGTTAGGGGTGAGCATGAAATAAAGAAAACATTGCAAGTTAGCAAGTTAGTGGGTTAGGTGTTAGAAATGTTAGAATGTTAGAATCCATCATCATGAGCCATCAATGGCTCTTGCAAGAGCAAGGCCTTGTAGAGGCTATTACATTCATGTAGATTATCAAGTAAGTGGTTAGATGGTTAGTGGTTAGTAGTTAGATTATCATGAGAATAAAAGTTAGCTAAGCATCATGTAGAAGATGGAGAAGATTACATTGGAGAAGAAAGGAGGCACCTTTACATAGATTGTCATCATCTATTACATTAATCCCTCTCTATCTCTCTCTGAATCTCTCAGCCCTACTACAAAATCTAAAAACGAAATACAAATACAAAAGAAAAGAAATAAAGAACACCTACACTATCCTACACTAAAACATAGAAACCCTAGCCTAAAATCTAAAAACTACTTCGTTTGGACCTCTACAGGGGTTTATATAGGCAAATATAGCTTCTAGAAGACGAGACGGGGCCACGCGATCGACGCGTGGCCCCACCAGATTACCGCGAAAACGCTGCAATGCCGCGTTTCCGCGACAAAACCAGGGAGTTAAATCCCTGATTTTGGCGAGAAACATCTCCGGGCATCGAGGACCTTCTTGATATATTCGGTTTCTGGTATTTTCGCTCGAATATTCGTCTGACGTGCGCAAGAGTCTAGGTTCGACGTATCTTCTAGAAGATCCCTTACTTGGCCTCCAAGAATTGCGGATTTAATTACCCTAAAATGGGTTTAATTAAGCTCTTATTACCCCTTTACCCTTAAACTCTTGATTTACCTGTAAGAGAGACTAAAACACGGTTTAAACCGACATTTTATTCGTAAATCGGTAGAAAATGTGATATAATAATGCATAATTGTAGACTAATCACACCCTCACACTTATCTTTTACTCGTCCCGAGCAAAACAAGAAAAAGAAAAACTATACTACAAATGTTATTATACCACTTTCGCAGGTGACGCGATTGCACTGAGCGTGTGCAACAAGCCGTTAAACCTCTAGGTTACTCCTAGAGGAGGAGTGTTGTCTCCTAAGGATTTTCAGCGGATTGTACCCACAAAATCCATAAGAAAGAAGACAAATGTTAGTATTTTGAAAATGTATTTTGAAAGAGAGACGAGTTTTTCAAAATATTTTTGCAAAAATATAAGCGATCTAAGGTCATAAGTCCACCAAAAATTATTCTTTCTTAAACTTAGTCTCTATGCAAGATCTTGTCTTCAATTAAGGTAAGAATTCAAAATTGGATTGAATATTTAATCCTTCATAAAACCTAGATAATATGCACTTTGTGATAGTGAAGATTTTTAGGATTTCAACTCTAACCATTAAGCCATTTATTTATATATATATATATATCTTTTTCTTTTTCTTTTTTTTTTCTTCCCTTAGTTTTCTTAGGCTTTCTAGTTCACCCATGTAGCGAGCCTTTAACCGATGACTCCCAAACCAGACGGTCCTAGGGCACCAGATGAGAAAACATCCCTCGGGTTTAAGGATTTGAGTAAACAAGACCACAAAACTAAGGGAGATTATTTGCTTCTTTTGACCAGCGTTAGGCGTGAATAATCATGCTTTTGAGGCATACTTATCCAGCTTAATAAGTGATTTATTTATACCATATATATATATATATATATATATATATATATATATATATATATATATATATATATATATATATTCTTTTTATTTATTTTGTTTTTTTGGCATTTTAGGTCTTTATTTCCATCCCAAAAATTGTGTAAGTGTGAAGTGCATACTATCTAAGGCAAAAAATTCAAGATAAAATTATCTCCCTAATTTTTTATACTTAACCTATAATTTTAAACTAGATCCATTATTTCGACTAGGTTTAAGATGTCACAATTAGGGCTTTCTTACTTTCTAAGATCATCTTAATTTTCTTAAAATAGATCAAAACTTTATCTCTTATTTCAAAAAGTTTTTTTTAAAAGAAAGGAAAAATCCTATACAAAAGGGAAAATTTTTTAAAAGTATCCTAAAAGAAGTGTAAAAGAAAGAAAAATCTAAAAACTCTATGTTAGTAAACCCTCCCCACACTTATCTCATGCATTGTCCTCAATGCATCGTGATGTATGTATGCATAAAATAAATAGAGAGGGAAGGAAAATCACCTCAAGGTGATGGTCTGATTGGTCCACGAAATGCGGCCCAATACAATTTGCATGGATTTTGGACGAACCCATTAGAGACCTCTATAATACAACCCACTAAAATGATGTATATATTTATGATTTTTATTAAGAATTTAACCCTATCTAATTTTCAAATTTTCAAAATAATTTCAGTCAAATTCATCAAGACCCTTGTCCTAGAATGAAATTATTGATTTGGACTCAGGAAGTACAGGAACTAATACTTACTCAGGAAAAAAGACTTAAGTCAAGTAAAGGTTCGGGAGTCGAGATTGGTTCAGGAAGTGGGTCCAAATCAAGAAGATGAAACTCAAGTCCACATTCATTTCCCCATGATGGAATGTGACTATCTAAGATTGGTAATTCAAGTTCAAGAATGACAGGTATGGGAATCAAAACTGACTCTAAAATGTGGCTCAAATTGGGTAACAAAATAGGAGTCAATATTGATTCAGAAATTTGAACTGGATCACAAATTTGAGGATCAAAGTCACATTCCTCATTGAGTTCAATTCCATAAAAATGAGAACTTGCCAATTTATCAATAGGACTTTCAAAAGTATGAAATTGGTCAAGTTCAATATGATGATCATAAAAGATTGGTGATTCAATTTCATAATGGACTGGCACTGGATCCAATACTGGCTCGGGAAAAGGCCTAAATTCAGGTAAAAACACCTCAGTCAATATTGAGGAAGTAAAATTGAATTACCAAGTGAAAGTTTAGGATCATATTCATGCTCAAGTTCAATTTCAGGAAAAGGATAACTTGCCAAAATGTCAATGGGATTTGAAGTTTGGACAAGTTCAGATGGGTGTGTTGAAATTGAATCTTGATTTTCAAAATGACGAGAGTCTTGGGTCAGATCAATAGAGTTTAGGATAGCTGAATTGGTCAAAGGTTGATAAGATAGAGTTTCCTCATTCTTATAAATGCTAACCAATTGACCCAATTGTGTTTCCAATCTATTGATAGACTCGGCAGAAGATTTTTAAAATTGTAATGCAGACTCTTGCAAGACTTCTACACTCTTTTCTAGATGTGATGTATCTTCAGGTGGTTGTTCTAGAAAAGGAGTATAGGAATCTTGGTTTCCAAAATAACAAGTCATGGGTCAAATTGATAGAGTTAGAGATATTTGGATTGGTCAAAGGTGGAGAAGAGAGTGTTTCTTCATTCTTATAAATGTTGACTAATTGATTCAATTGTGATTACAACCTATCAATAGACTTAGAAGAAGATTTTTGAAATTATAAAGCTACTCCTGCAAGTTTTCTATACTCTTTTCTAGACTTGATTTTTCTTTAAGTGGATGGTCTAGAAAGGGAGTATAAGAATATTGATTTTGGAAATTTTGTAAAGAATGTGAGTCCAAAATATTTTGAGATTGAAACTTGGACTCACACAAGAGTTCCTTACTCAATTTCAGGGCAGATGGTTGTTCATTTTGAATAGGTGGAACTAAGTAGGACTCTTGAAAATATTGTGGAATTGGAGAGGCCAACATTTTCTGATGTTGTCGCTCGGCCTCTTATAGGTTAGCTTCTATACTCTTTTCTAACTCAGATTTTTCTTCAATTGGTGATTCTAGAAAAGGAGTATAGGAAGCGACATCGGGGAATAAATATTGTGAGATTTTTGGGCAAGGTGGATACGATGGACAAAGAGGTTGAAAATTTAACTCGGGGGAGGTGAATCCCCATTGACTCTGTGAAGAGTTGAAATTATTTTAGAAATTATAGTCATAAGATTGTGGGTATGGGTTGTATTGATTCGGATAAGTTCAACCCGGTGTATTTGGTTGGTTCATATTGTGAAAAATCGGGTTGGAATTATTCGAAACAAATGGGGTCGGTGTGAAATATGGATTCATTTTAGGATTGAAAGAATTGTCATTGTTGAATTCCATTTCACAAACAGTCATAAACAAAAAAGAAAAAACAAACAACAAACAAAAAGAAAAGAAAAAATCAAAATCAAGCCTATGTTAAGGTTGACCTAGACCTAGACGACTCCTAACTGGTCGATTACCCGGGGGAGGTTGTTGCTCGAATCCGACCACAAGCTAATCGTCCAGGTAGGGGCAAAATACGGTAGGAGGTATCCGTGCGTAAGTAACGGGCCTTAATTACGCCAAACCACGGTATCTTCGAGGCGTAACCTCTTAATCCCCAACCTTAAATACCGATTTCACAAGAGTAAGATTCAAAACAAGTTTCACCCTCAGTCAATATCTTAATGAGTCCGAGATGTCTCTAGGGGCCAACGTCTATCACTTTTTATTAGGGCTTGGGTTGTGTGAGTGGGGAGGTGATTTTTGGGCTAAGGAAGGGTGATGAAATCTCACCTTATCTTGTATTGGTTTTGCCCTTAATTTCAATTCGTGCAAGTATGCAATATTGACAAGAATATAACACAAAGCGATAAATCACTCACGTGTTTGTCCTATGCTATATGCAATGCCATTTGTACACCTCAATCCAGATCACAACAACAGAACAAAATACAGTATATTGGAATTGAATTGACACGTGCCTAAATGCAAATATCAAAACCGTTTTAAAAGCGTTCAAATACAGTATTTTAGTTCTTTAGTTTATTGCAGTATGTAGGCAATCAAAGCAGAAAAATAACAGTACAAATCCACTAGCTATTACAATATACACATCCCAACACAACAAGATATACAATTATCACAAAATGGCCGCGTGTCCGCGGCAAAAGTCGCGTTTGCGCGGCGGTTCTTTAGAAGCTGAGTCCCTGCTTTCTAGAATAGGGAGATGCAAAGCTAGTGTTTATTCTGCAATATTAAGCAGCTGTAAAGATTGTCCTGCACATCAAAACAGAGAAGAAAATGTTAACAAAAACGTGAAATCAAAACCATTCCCGTTCCCGACAACGGCGCCAAAAATTTGATCGGGGCAGAGAACAGCACTTTAAAATTTGTGTTTTATAAAATCAATGAAAAGCTTGTATGTGCTAATGTTCCCTCGATACTTCCGTTATAGCATTGGCTCAACGGGTCGAATCCACAGGGACGGGACGCGACGCGATAGAAGCATTAACAATTCCTATTCACGTGTTATGTTAACAAGTCTTCTTTGTTAAAGAATTAGAAAAAGAAAAATAAAAGAAATCTTGAAAATAAAAGAAAGATGAAACAAAGGTGAACTAAGAGGATGGTGAAAACATCGATAGAAAAATGATACAAGGATTTTTAAAGCAAAGTAAAAAACGAGAAGAAAACTATGAAAGAAAACTCATGGCTACTAACTACTAATTGCTCCACTAACCATGCTAACCTCTTAGTGATAGTTGCCTCACATGAATCCTTGGCCATCACTAATCCTTAGCTTTAAGAGATGATATAAAGCATGGCCCATAAGATTGATCTTCTACATTCAAACAACACATCCATACCACTAACAAGTTACAAGCTACTTATTAAATCATCAAAATCGGTTAGGGGTGAGCATGATGAAAAACACCTAGAGGGGGGGTGAATAGGTGTGATTGCTAATCTTAAAAATTTTAACTCTCTAAATGCGGAACCTAAAACAAGTGAGGCTCAACTTAGTACAATTCAACAAGTGTAGCCGAATTCCTCTTGCGAGGCTCTGGACTAAACTCCTCTTGATTCCCCTTGATATGGGTTGAGGCGCTATGTGAAGCTCTTGTTGGATGAGTACGGGATTGGCACACACAAGTATGAAATGAATAATATGAAAAATGATGCAAACACAATAATATATGGCAAGAATTACAAGCAAGCAAATATTAGCACAAGAGAATTAAACAATATCACAAGTATGCAATAGAAAGCAATAAGGAGCTATTGGAATGTAAAGCAAGAATTAGACGCAAAGGCAATCACAAACAAAGTGATTTGTTTCGAGGTTCGAGCCACCGCTCTACTCCCCGCCTTCACCTCCGTGAAGGGTTTCCACTATCCACCGAGGACGCCTTTACAATTTGGTCTACCGAAGACCGAGCACCGAGCTCCACCGAGTACAAATGACCTCTACCGAAGAGGTTGCTCCACAAGGAAAGGAATACAAGAACAAAGTGATCACAACAAGATCACTACACTATTTCTCAAACTCTTTTACAAACACTCACACTTCAATTACAACTTCACTATAGAATGAGTATAGGATTTTTGGCTCTATGAAGTGTGGTGAGAAAAACTTCAGTTGTAGAGTGATATTAGCAATCAAACACAACTGAAAAACTAGCTCAAAAGGAATTGGAATGAAGGCTTTAAAACTCTTTTCTTTTCTCTTTTAAAAACAACACAAACTTGAGGATTTTCTTAGTCAAATGCAAGAGAGACTTCTCCTCTATTTATAGGGTTAGAAAATAGGTTAAAAACAATTTCTTTTTGTCTTATTTTCTCTGAAAAAGCTCCCCAACAACTCTCCAAAAATCTGTTAAAGCTGAAAATAAAAACAGTTTTTCAGAACTGCCCAAAGAGGAAAGAGCCGTTAGGCTTGTTGCAGGCCTAGCGGTCGACCGGTCCGGTCGACCGCCAGCACAGCTACAAAGAGCCGTTGGCGCCCGGTCGACCGGTCCGGTCGACCGTCCCAAAAGAGGAAACACAGTTTCCTTCTTTCGGTCGACCGGTCCGGTCGACCGAAATAACCCGAGAGCAATTTGCTCTCCATCGGTCGACCGGTTCGGTCGACCGACAGACATGCACGAACAGTGCATGTCCAGACACATCGCCGGTCGACCGGGCCGGTCGACCGAAGTTGCCTGAAACAGAAAAACTGGACTGGTTTTGAGTTAGAAAAATTTTGAAAAATATTTTAAAAATACATATAGCTAAGTATTATGCAGAAAATAGTTTATACACATGTTTTAAACAAGATCTTCAAGATTAAAGCTTTTGGTATATGTATATATAAACTAAGGCATAAAACTTAGAAATAAACATTTTCAAAACATAGGAAATATATGAAACAAATGTGTGTGCAAATCCTAGAGCCAAATTTCATATACTCAAACTTTAACATTCTATTTCTTACAATGATTCTAAGACTTCAAGATCTTCAATAGGCTTCTTCATATGATCTTCAACACTTGTTCCTTGAGCCCAATTGGAGTTGACTTGAGTCCAAATCCTTGTATTTGTGAGAGAAGACTTCTAGAATGAATAGAAATCTGAAACACACTTAAACAACAATTGTTATTAGTACAAATAACTAATATGTTTTGTAATCATCAAAATACACTAATCATGGGTGATTGTAACCTTGGGCCAACACATGAAATAAAGAAGACATTACAAGTTAGCAAGTTAGTGGGTTAGGTGTTAAAAATGTTAAAATGTTAGAATCCATCATCATGAGCCATCAATGGCTCTTGCAAGAGCAAGGCCTTATAGAGGCTATTAGATTCATGTGGATTATTAAGTAAGTGGTTAGATGGTTAGTGGTTAGTAGTTAGATTTTCATGAGAAGAAAAGTTAGCTAAGCATCATGTAGAAGATGGAGAAGATTATATTGGAGAAGAAAGGAGGCACCTTTACATAGATTGTCACCATCCATTACATCAATCCCTCTCTATCTCTCTTTGAATCTCTCAGCCCTAATACAGGATCTAAAAACGAAATACAAATACAAAAAAAAAGAAATGAAGAACACCTACACTATCCTTACACTAAAACATAGAAACCCTAGCCTAAAATCTAAAAAATGCTTTGTTTTGAACCTCTATAGGGGTTTATATAGGCAAATATAGCTTCTAGAAGACAAGACGGGGCCACATGTTGAAGATCGACGCGTGGCCCCACCAGATTGCCGCGAAAATGCGGCATTTCCGCGTTTCTGCGGCAAAACCAGGGAGTTAAATCCCTGGTTTTGGCGAGAAACATCTCCGGGCTTCGAGGACCTTCTTGGTATATTCGGTTTCTGGTATTTTCGCCCGAATATTCGTCTGACGTGCGCAAGAGTCTAGGTTTGACGTATCTTCTAGAAGATTCCTTACTTGGCCTCCAAGAATTGCAGATTTAATTACCCTAAAATTGGTTTAATTAAGCTCTTATTACCCCTTTGCCCTTAAACTCTTGATTTACCTGCAAGAGAGACCAAAACACGGTTTAGACCGACATTTTATTCATAAATCGGTAGGGAATGCGATATAATAATGCATAATTATAGACTAATCAGCAACCCCGCAGTGAGCCGCTCCAGGGGCATCCTCCAGGTTGGGAAACAGATAATTCTCCCAACTCTTCGAACTTCTCGAGGCTCCCTTATGATTGCTATGCATACTCGAGCAGATGTAAAAGTGGCACATCAGCTCTCGATAGGTCTTGAACAAGGCGGGCTCCTGCTTCTCCAAAAGCGTCAATTCCGCCTCACACGGGAAGTATCTTCATAAGGGAGAGATTCTATTGGTAAAGCAGAGACTTCCCATATCTCATGCAAAGACATGCCCAATTCGCCTACAGGGGTGAAGAAAGTTCCTGTAGCTGGGCAGTACAATTCAAAGATGGCATAGAAGTTTGCTACACTCATCTGGATGCCATAGGAGGTAGCTCTGACAGCCTCGTAGAGTCCCAGTCTCTCCAAATCTTCTTCAAAATGAGCCAAAACATACAAAGTCAAGTCCTTTCACATGGTTTTGGGAGGATGAATTCAACCTGGGGTCCTGAAGTCAGTTGCCAGGTAGTTGCGGTTGACCCTGAAAAACTTATTTCCAAAGGTCTGAACCATAGTCAGGTTTTCCCTCACCGGGATGTTTTGTAGGACATTCCCAGGGTGAAGACCTAGTATGCATCGAGGGGGACCTGCCCTTGTATAGCCAGGAGAAGCAGCTGTCAAAATACCCTCGTGGACTGAGTCGGTGGTCCGGGTCACTTGCCATTTCATCTTCCGAGGCCTCGTTACACATTGGAAGAAAGATAGTGGGAAGTGATGCTTGCTGGACGGGAGATAGTACTTCTCGCCGTTCAAATTAAAGATCCACTGTCCTTCCCCAGCCAGCAGTTGATGGTCTGTGTCAAGCGCTACATCTCCGAACATGAAGCCGGGCTTCCGATAAACCTTTCGATCGCAGTCCTCTAGAGGAACAGTAGTCAAGATACTCCTCATTTTGTGTTGATCTCCAGTGTGAATCAAGGCATCGCAGCCAGGAGTGCTCCGTTCACTAAACAACAAGGTCTGTCCCTGGAATTATAGATTAATGTTTTCATCCAGTCCCCTGGCCGACCCAAAGAGGCTGTTCAAGGGTCCCGGAGTATAATGGACTGCAGAAACAGAAAGAAGAAACTATATTAGTCCATTAGCCAAAGAAAAGAGAAGCTAAAGCAAAAGAAAATTGCTAAGGCATAGCTTCACTCTCCAAGCGAAGCTAGCCTAGCATTAGCTTCGCCCCGAAGCTTAGCTTCGCATTCTGCTCGAAGGCAAAGTGCATAAAATCACTAAGTTATTAGATTCGCTCTAGAAACTTAGCTTCGCATTCTGTAGCTTAACAGAATGCAAAAAGCCCAAGGGGTACCTTTGCGTAAAAGGCACTTGTACCTAAAGCGATCACAAAGGGCTCAAGTCCTCCAAATTAGTTTCGCTTCAGAAGCTTAACTTCGCATTTTGTCACTTAGCAGAATGCAAAGAACGCCCTAAGGGCTAGCTTTGCATAGAAGCTTGAAGAAGAAACCGTTCGGTTTCTAATTTCAAATCGCGAAATTAACGGGGAATTAAATCCCTTAAAATTCTGTGAGATTAAATTAAGGGAATACAATTCCCTAAGATCACTGGATCATGATGAATCACTCCAGATTTACCATGAAATAGCTAGGAACTAGCTTTGAAAAGAGATAAAAATCTCTGAAAAAAGGGAAAACTCCCTACTTACTATGGGGCGTTCGATGATCGGAGGAGGAGACGGCGCCGCCGTAGCAGAGGTCCCTGCCTCTTTCCCTGCGCGTTGCTTGGGGGCCATTAAGAATTGTGAAGAAGTTCTGAAAGTCTGGAACGAGGGAGAAGAAGGAGAAAGAGATTTGTTCTCTGAAAATTCGAAGAGTTTTAAGAGAAGGTAGTTCTCTCTTTCAGCTTATGGGCTTTTATAGACATGAAGTTGTCTAGCTTCGCCTCCTCAAAAAGAGTGCAAGCGGCCATTTCAAATTAATTTGAAATGGCGCCCAAGCGCCTTCTTCGAGAAGTCTTACTTTAGCTCTGCTGAGGGCTCATCTTTAGCTCCGCTGAGGGCGCATCTTTAGCCTCGCTGGAAGCTTTGCATTAGCTCCACTGAGAGCTCGTTTCCAACTTCGCTGGAAACCCATCTTTAGCTTCGCTGAAAGCTTTAACTTAGCTCCACTGAGAGCTTCTCTTTCCTTTTTGGAAAAGACTTATGGAGAAAACCAAGTTGGATCACTTAGCACCCGATGGATTTCTCCCAACCTATTCCAGACCGAAAATAGGCTTTGCTTATAAGAAAGCCCAAAGGTGAAGCTACCTAGAAGTGTGAAGCTACATTGAAGCGAATTTATTGCAGCTCCTGGGCGAACCTATTCCAGCCCGAAAGCGGAGCTAAAGGCGAAGTTGAACTCAACCACCAAGGCGACGTTCACATCCACATACCATTGATCGTCAACAGAAGCAGTTCAGAGTATTTCCAAATCTGAACCATTCTGTTACAGATTTACGAAAACTTTGAAGGCAGTCTCGTTGACACTCTAAAAAGACAAAACTTTCACATTTATCTTCAACTAGTCTGAACGATGTTTAACTTATCGATATTTACAAAAGATAATTCGAAGATAAGCTGATGACCAGGGACAAATCAATGACTTGGACTTTACTGATCCTGTGAAGCAGACAGTAAGCCAAAGTTACCTTTGAAAAGATCTAAGCAGGCTTAAGATGCTAAGTTAGCTCAACACTTAGCTTTGCATGAGCCCAAGAGGATAGCCTCGCCTGAGAGTTTAAGTTTGTCTGGCCTCGCTTTAAAGCTCTTCATTGCTCCATAGAGAGATAACTTATAGTTTCTCCTGAAGCTTCCTTGATAGCCTCGCATGAAGCTCTTCACAGCTCCACTACCAGCTTCGCCTGAAACTAATTTTAGCCCCGCTAGAGGCTGATCCAGGAGCTTCACGTTAGAAGCTTTGTCCATAGCTTCGCTAGAAGGGAAAAAGGATTTAGCTCCACTATGGGCTGAGTTTTAGCTTCGCACGAGGCTTTGAAGGTAATTTCGCTTGAAGCCATGAGCTAAGTCTTAGCTTCGCATGGGGGTATGAAGGTAACATCGCCTGAGACTCTGAGCTAAGTCTTAACTTCGCATGATTTAGCTCCGCAGCGAGCTTTACTAGGTCATCAATTGACCATTTTCTACGGGAGATTAATGGGTACACCTGACTAATTTAGTGGGATTAACGCCACTTTAAGTGGGCGGTTACACCCGCCTACTTCGTCCCACATTAAGTGGAGACAATTAAGCTACAACGGCAGGGAGGAGTTTACACGAACTCTCTAGCTTCACCAGAAGCTTGCAAGTAGCTTCGCTGCAAGGTCATTTGTAGCCTCACGCGGAGCTAAGGACTGATTAAACCTTGCTGAATTCAGGGGGTGGTTACACCCATTTTGGCTATAAATAATCTCTTGCTGAGCCAAGGACGGGGGGACGAACGGGCTAGAGAGAGGAGATTGGTCGAAAGAAATTCAAGAAGAGATTCTTCTAGAGAGTGTTTTCTTGTTCTCCTGCTTCCAAATACTCAATTTCTAGAACCAAGCGAGAAGGAAATTCTATTAGAAGGCAGCGTTACTGTCTGATCTATTGCATCGTCAAAGGGATAAAGTGATCGCATGCTGATCAGATTCCTATTGGTATACTTTCCCAGAAATCTCAGAGGAGATCTACCTGTAACTTTTCTTTTAATTAATTGTAATTTCGCTCTTCAATTCTTTTTGTAAAGTTTTCCCTCGAACAAATTCAATAGAAAACAGTTGGTTTACATATCTATTGAAAGTTAAACGGGTTATGCCTGATTCATACATGAACACGACGAACAAAGATTATGGACGTGAGAATAATAGTTCAAGTTTGTTTTATTTTGGAATAATATTGTCTTATGTATTTATGATAACTTCTCGCTAGTTATAATTCAAACATATTCTATATTATAGCTATATCAAAATTTATAGTACCAGTTTATATCATGTCCCAATTTTCTAGAAATAAAAGATAGAAAGGACATTATCCAAAAAAAAGTTAGAAATGATACATAAAACTATCTAATGTAACTGCAACTATCCAATTATTTTCTTTTAAATTTTTCTCAAACATTATTTTCTTTTTCGTTAGATATTTTTCTTCATTCCTCAATTCTTTATTTACGAGATTTGTTTCACTATTTTTTTATTCAAGTCTACTTTTGTTTTTTACAACTATTTTTTTATCTTTAGTCTATCTTACTTTTTTATTTATATTTGTAATTATTTCTAGATTTTTCGTTGTCTTTTCTTTACTTTACTTCTGAGACCTTTTCGAACACTCTTTACTTTTTTCATATATTTTCCTTATTTTGCAATTTTGTTCTACTACTTTCTATGACTGTTTTGGTTTCATCCTATTTTATTTTTCATTATGATTGTTTCTTTTTCTATTTTCTCCAAAACTGAGTTTGTTCTTTCTTAATTTATCAATTATTTTTATAAAACTATCTAAATATGCTTGTTTTTATAAAACTATCTAAGTATGTTTGTTTTTATTTTATAATTTTTTCTTTTATTTTTTCTATGATTATGTTCTACCTTTTTGTAATTATTTTGTTTTTCTTATTTTTCATATTATTTATATTCTTTCTTTTCCCATTATTTCATTTTTCAAAAATTTTTAATTTTATGATTCTTTTCTTGTTATTGTTCTTTTGTTTCTTTCTAGATTTCCCTTTTTACATTTTTTGTAGTTCTTTTATTTTTTTAAAAAAATTATTTATTTTATACAACTTTTTAATTCTTTGTCGTCCTTTTATAGATTTGTTTCTTTTACTTTATCATTATTCTTTTATTTCTAGATTTTTATTAGGTTATTTTATTTCTTCATACTTTATTTCTTGATTATTTATTTTTCACTAATTCAGAAAATTTCTATTTTGATTCTTTTATTTTCTATTTTTATATAAATACTTTTTAACTATTTTGATTTTATAATTTAATGTTTTAATGAAAATAAATAAATATTTCTACTATTTTTGTTAACTTTTTTGAATAGATCGACATTACGTTGTTTCACCTAATTATGAATAGTTTTAATTTAAAAATCTTCACGTGTTCCTGGAACAAGCACTTTTCTAGTTATATATCCAAGTTAAATCCACTGTTCGAAAACTGCATGTTGCGTGCCGGTGCAACAACCAATGAGAAATCCCCCACCAACAGAGAGAGATACACCAGAGAAGTACCCAAAAGAAAAGAACAATTAAACAAGAGAGAAAACTAAACACAATATTTAACGAGATTCGGTAACTTGTCTACGTTCACGGGACAAGAGGGATAGAGATCTTATTGATTCAATAATCAATTATGAGTTACAATTCATGAGGGCTATACCCTTTAATTTATAGCTAGAAAGTCCTAGAGTTTTAAGAAACCGCAATTGGATTTGACTCCGGATCAGAAACGGAGTTCGACTCCCAAAGGAACCAGCAGATCCGTCTGTCAGTTGACTGCTCGGTCGACCAATCCTTCCTTCAGTCCACCGATCGGTCGATCGAATCCCAAAAGAAAATAGGGTTCGTGCGGTCGACCGAACCCTCAACATAAACTTGGTTCGTGCCAATCGGTCAACCGAACTGTTGCTGTGCACTAAACTGTTCATGCCGGTCGATCGACCTCTATTCTGGCTGCATATGGACTGCGTTCTCGCTCCTTTTGGACTGCGATCTCTACACTATCTCTTCCGATGAGTTAAAAAAACTCTTCCATCAAGCTTTTATCTCCTCTATCCCTACAATTCTCTACCTCAGCGAAAATGTCTCAAATTTGAGCTGAACTCAACATAGTACATGTTGACTCGAAAAGAGCTGCACCTATGTGGCTGCCTACGTACCCTACCCAAGGGATCAAATCATCCGTAGTTCATCCAAAAGATCTTCACCGAGCTCACGCAACTGGGAGAATATGGAGCATCTCTTTACAATGTGTGAATTTCACTTCCGAAACCACCTTAGTAAGCATATCAGCGGGGTTCTTTTTGTGTGAACTTTTAGCAACTCAATATCACCTTCATCAAGAATCTCCTGAACAAAGTAGAATCTGACGTCAATGTGCTTCGTCCTTTCATAATACACCTCGTCCTTTGTCAAATGATAGCACTCATGCTATCACAGTTGATCTTCAATAGATCTTGATCAATCTCAAGTCATCGAGTAAGCTTTGAAGCCATATTGCCTCTTTTATAGCCGCCGTCATGGCCATGTACGCGGCCTCTATGGTAGATAATGCAACGGTAGATTGCAGAATAGAGCGCCAACTCACCGGTGCTTGGGATAATGTAAAACTGCCAAATTTGATCTCAGATTTGATCTCGATTAGATTTGATCTTGAATAGATTTGATCTCATCTGGAGATTTTATTTGATAAAAGGTGACCATGAAAGACCTGCAGCGGAGCTGGAAGGAGCATCTGGCGAAGTCAGAAGAAAGATCTTTAGCGGAGCTGGATAAACATCTGTGGTGAAGATACCGAACATCCTTCTGTGCGGTTGCGTGTGGCTTCGAGCGAAGCTAACTCTCTACGGAATTAACTGAGCACTTCAGTCGAAGCTATAAGTTAGCTTTCCGATAGAGCTTTAAACAGTTCCAAGGCGAAGTTGGAAAAACTTAGCCTCTTAGGTAAGGCTATCCCCTCGGGCTCATGCGATGCCAAGTGTTGAGCTAACCAAGCATCTTAGACCTGCTTAGGTCTTTTCAAAGATAATCTGGGCTTACTGTCTGCTTCACTGGATCAGTAGAGTCCAAGTTGCTGATTTGTCCCTTAGAGATGGGTAAAAACTGGTCGTCAGCTTGTCTACTACTTGTCTTTTGTAAATATCAACAAGTTTAGACATTGTTAAAGCTAGTCAGGAATCTTGTCTTTTTTAGAGTGTCAACAAGAAATCTTATTTTTCATTGATTTTGCAAAGGGGAAACTTACAAAAAAGGGTTGAGGAGCTATATTACAAGTAACGCAAAAGATTACAAGTAGATCTCTTCTGAGATTCTGGAGAAGTGTGCCGATGGGAGTCTGGTAAGGCGCGACCACTTTGTCCCTTTGACGATGCGATCAATGGGATTCCCTTCTCGCCTGGTTCGGGAAATCGGAGAACAGAAGATTGGTAGAACCCACTTGTTACTTCTCAAACTGCCTCCACTTGGGAATTTCTTCTCGCCTGATCCGGAGATTCCTTGAGAGGGAGGAAGATCTTAGGGTATCAGCACCCTGATTAGAGAAGTAGTTCTCTGAATTCTTGGAAGCAAGAGAATAGATCTCTGTTTAGCCGTCTCTCTGTATGTCTCTGTGCGCGCCTGTATGTACTCTTCGTATGCCTCTGGTGGGCTATTTATAGGGAGAGCAAGAGTATAATTGTCCCTTGAAAATCTGAAAACAGATTGAGTCAATCTGTTTAAATCTGAAAAGTAGCCTTGCCGCGAGGCTAGAATCAGTTTCTGCGAAGCTAGGAATAGCAGGTAGCGTCGATCTCCTGATCTGTTTTGATTCTTTCCAAATGACTGAAAGATCTCCCTGATCTTCTTACTTGTTTTAGGAGAGTCAAGGGATTATGGTAAACAACTGCCCAATTTGATCTCAGATTTGATCTTGAATAGATTTGATCTTATCTTGAGATTTTATTTGGTAAAAGGTGACCATGAAAGACCTGCAGCAGAGCTGCCGCGTCGAGCTCACAGTGGAGCTGGAAGGAGCATCTGGCGAATTCAGAAGAAAGCTCTTCAGCGGAGCTGGATAAACATCTGTGGCAAAGCTACCGAACATTCTTCTATGCGGTTGCGTGTGGCTTCGAGCGAAGCTAACTCTCTGCGGAGTTAACTGAGCACTTCAGTCGAAGCTGTAAGTTAGCTTTCCGATAGAGCTTTGAACAATTCTAAGACGAAGTTGGACAAACTTAGCCTCTTAGGTGAGGCTATCCCCTCGGGCTCATGCGATGCTAAGTGTTGAGCTAATCTAGCATCTTAGACCTGCTTAGGTCTTTTCAAAGATAATCTGGGCTTACTGTCTGCTTCACTGGATCAGTAGAGTCCAAGTTGCTGATTTGTCCTTTGGAGATGGGTAAAAACTGGTCTTCAGCTTGTCTACTACTTGTCTTTTATAAATGTCAACAAGTTTAGACATTGTTCAGGCCAGTCAGGAATCTTGTCTTTTTTAGAGTGTCAACAAGACCCCCTTTAAAGTTTTCAAAAGTCTGCAATGGAATGGTTCAGACTTCGAAATACTTTGAATTGCTTTGATTGATGGTATCTGAAGTACGACGTCGCCATGGTGGTTGATTTCAGCTTCGCTTTCAAATAAGTTCGCCGAGGAATCTTGTAGATTCGTGATTCTGGGTAGCTTCGCAGCTGGGCCTCCCGGAGTAACCTCGCTTCAAATCAGTTTTGGAACGACGTTCCTTTCCCGAGGCTAACTGCTTTTCGACTAGTCACGAGAAGGATTATTCCCTTTCTCGAGGTTGAAATAACTTCTCTTGTATTAATCGAGGGAGATCATTGCTTCTGCGCGCATTTCCGAGGGAGACTATTCCCTTTCTCAAGGCTCAGTGCTTGAACGTCTTAAATTCGCCCGCGCTTTTAAGCTTGAAATAGCGGTGGTGTGGTCAAACCATGAGGCCTATAAATAGGACACTTGAAGTCCTCTTCAGGAAAACAGTCTGTTCATGACTTCTCCTGGTTGTTCAGAGAAGGACACTCAGATCTCTGAAATAGTAGGGGTGCCCACTCTAGTCATTAACCGGCCAAGAACTGGTGAGTCTCGGTCATCCAGAGACTTCACCAATGGAACAGTGATTTTAGGGAGTTTATCTTTTTTATTTTAGCTTTATCAGCTGCCTCGGGGATTGATTTTCCTTGTTCTTCATTTTTATCTGATTGACTTGCAGAGAAGGGCTTCAGCCCTATTTCCCAGCTTCTCGGCGAAGCTATCATTTCCACTTTGATCAAAGAAAGATCATTCATGCCCGACTGTTAAGTTCGCCATGTAGGCAAGGATTGGAACTTAGTCTCTTTAAGGTTGAGTTAGTCTTGCCATATAGGCGGGGTCAAGACTGCGTCCTTTCGGATCAGTCTGGCTTAGCCATATAGGTGAGGCTAGGACTTAATCCTTTTTGAGGCTTCTCCAACCTAACTGCCTTAGGCGGAGCTAAGACTTGGCTTATAATGAGCTAGCCCATCATCACTGATCAAGCGAGGCTATCCTTTTCTTAACTGAAATCCATCCTTAAAGTGCAACTGGATCGGATATAAATTGCTTCGCCTAAAGAATTTGACTTAGCGTATCATGCTTGCATTTTTCTTTGATTTACTGCTAACCTGTTTTCAGTTTGCGTTGCAGTGAACTGTGCCCGCTAGTCTTTTGTCTTGATGAAAGAGACCAGGGACTTGCCTCTTGATCTTCCAGTTGAAACTTTAATCCTAAGCAGGAGGAACAAACTGCAGCAGCTGATGCGTGTTCCCAGAAGAGGTTGGCAGTCGCTTATCCGAGATGATCCACTTCGGGAAAGCGGACGTCACCTGTAAGATCTCGGATCCTTCCTTTGCCAATTTTGATTACGGAAGATCTAGCTTTCTGGTGGCAACCAGTCCTTTGCCAATTTTGATCAAAGAAGATCCAGCTTCTTGATGGCAAAATCTACCATTATGCGAAGGATTACGGCCTTGTGCAGGAGGAAGATCTTTCGTGTCCAGTTGGTTTAGCTTATCACCTTGGAAGTAGATAGGACCACTTGTATACCTTTGGAGCAATGATTCGGTTGTACGAAAGACCACTTTGATGTAGCGTCAATGTATCTTCCCTTTTGAATCAATAAAAATGTTCATTTTCTACTCATCTGTTTTGTTTTCCTCCTTTTCCTTTTGAATTTTAAAGGCAATTGGGATGGACCGGCGGAGTTAAAACTTCTTGGGAAGTTGAAGACAGAATCCCAACTAAATCAAGAACGAGTTTCCAGCGAAGCTAGCATGAATTTTCTACAAAGTTAGAGCCGAGCTTTCAGCGGGGCTAAAGTTCATCTTTCATCGAAGTTATTCAAACGTCGCATGAGGTCGACGCTGAACTCACGACAGAGTTAGCCCTTAGCGGGGCTGAAGCAATGCTTCTCGGGAAGGCGCTTAGACGCCGTTTCAAATTAATTTGAAATGACTGCCTGCGCTCCTTTCGAGGAGGCAGAGTTTAGGCAACCATCAGCCTATAAAAGCCCGATTAGGCTGAAAGAGAAGGAACCACTTCTCTTTGAATTTTCAGAGAACTCCCAATCTCTTCTTCTGCTTTCTTCTTCGTTTGATAATTCAAGAACTTCTTCAGTTCTCCGATGGCTCCCAAAAGACGAGCAGGAAAAGAGGTAGCAACCTCTACGACGGAGGGACCCTTTCCTCCTCTGGTCATCGAACGACCTATCGCGGATAGGGATCTTTTCCTCTTTATTCAGAGATTTTCATCTCTTCTTGAAGCCAACTTCCGGCTACCCTTGATTAATCCAGAGCGATCAATCGTGATCCCGTGATCTTAGGGAGTTCAACTCCCTTAATTTCCCTTGATTTCTTGATTTGGGAATTTGAGAACCGAAGGGTCTCTTCTTCAAGCTTCCAGGCGAAGGTATCCCTTAGGCGGTTCACATCCTGTTGGATGATAGGATGCAAAGTTAGCCTTAGAAGCGCGATTGGAAAAGGACCTTAATGCCCTCGAAATAATTTTTAAGCAACAGTATTCTTCTGGCGAAGTTAGCTCTTGGGGCTCCTTCGCGTTGAGGCCAAGCTTCAGAGCGAAGCTAATACTTAGATATTCTTTCTGCATCATGTGGTTGCAGAGTTGAGCTTCGGGGCAAAACTAAAAACTGGGCTTGCTTCGCTCGGGAAGCCAAGCTACGCCTTGGCAAAATTATTTTTCTTGCCTTAGCTTTCTTCAGTAAATGAACTAATATAGTTTCTTCTTGTTTTTCCAGTGCACTATACTCCTGGTCCTCTGAACAGTCTCTTTAGAACAGCCAGGGGGCTGGATGGCAATGTTAGCCTGTAGTTCCAAGGGCAGGCTTCACTATTCAGTGAGCGAAGCGCTCCTGGTCGGGATGCACTTATTCATGCTGGGGATCAGCGTACCATGAGGAGCATCTTAACTACTGCTCCCCTTGAAGATTCCGGCCGAAGAATCTATCGGAAGCCCGGTTTCATGTTTGGAGATGCAGCGCCAGACAACGATCACCAGCTGCTAGCCAGAGAGGAGCAGTGGGTTTTCAAATTGGATGGTGAGAAGTACTATCTTCCATCTAGCAGGTGACATTTTCCCTTGTCCTTCTTTCAATGTGTGACGAGGGCTCGGAAGATGCAGTGGCAAGTGACTCGGACTACTGACTCCGTTCACGTAGGGAAGTTGATAGCTCCGTCTCCTGGTTATACGAAGGCGGGTCCTCCTCGCTGTATATTGGGTCTCCACCCTGGGAATGTACTTCCGGACATCCCATTGGGAGAAAATCCCGCGGTGGCTCAGACTTTTGGGAATCAATTTTTTAAGGTTTATGGCAATTATTCGGCCACTGATTTCAGGACCCCGGGGTGGATTCATCCCCCAAAAGCATGGTGGAGAGACTTGACTTTATATGTCCTTGCCCATTTTGAGGAAGATCTGGAGAGATTGGGACTCTACGAGGCCGTTAGGGCGACCTGTTATGGCATTCAGATGAGCGTAGCGAACTTCTATGCCATCTTTGAGTTGTACTACCGGCTACAGGGACCTTCTTCACCCCGGTTGGCGAATTGGGCATGGCTTTGCACGAGATGTGAGAAGTCTCTACTCTGCCTTTGGGTCTCTTCCATATGAAGAATATTTCCCATGCGAGGCAGAATTGGCACTTCTGGAGAAGCAGGAGCCCGCCTTGTTTGAGACATATCGGGAGTTGATGTGCCACCTTTACATTTGTTCCAGCACGCATGGGAGCCATAAGGGAGCTTCATGCAGTTTGAAGAGCTGGGAAAATTATTTATTCCCCGACCTGGAAGGTACTCCTGAAGCGGCTCACTGTGGAGTTGCAGATGAAGACATCTTTCGTCGGATGCAAGAGCACTCTCAAGGGGATTTGATTCTGGAAGAAGATGATGGACCCTATGAGAAAGGTAATATTCTTCAGAGTTTCCACCACCAGGCTCGTCGGCCGACGTCCCGAAAGGCACTTTTGGCTGGCTTTTTAACGGTTTGGTTGAAGAGATGTGTGGTGTCATCTTCGTTTGGTAATGTCATTCATCTGACTGTCTTATTGCCTGCTGTTCGTCTAATCCATGGTCATTCTCTTGGACTTCTTCCAGCCATGGTGTGCTGTATTCAAAGAGGCCTTCGTGCATTGACGGAGGCTTTCTGTAGGCCACCAACAACGAAGCGGGGAAAGGGGACTATCTTGCCTCGCGACGGACCAAACCCCAGAATTGGTTTGCTCTATACTTATTTGATGGCATGGTTCGCCCTTCACTGCCCTTCCATGATCTAGGCTGGTGAGGAGCCCCCATAAGATATTCGAATGGCGCTTCTCCGTCGATTCGAGGGGTATTCATGGTCACGGACTTATGTGGCTGGGGTCCGCAAACTGCTGTGCCGTCATGATGTCTACAGCCTTTTTTGATGCTTTCCCTACATTCGTGATGCAGGCTATGGTGAAGAATTCAAGGATGTAGGGGAAGGGCAGACGTCATTGAGTCGGGGAGTCTTCGAATGGCTGGTTAGCATCCAGCCATCCCACTTGTTGGTATAGAAGCGAGGACACCTGTTACCTGGAGCCCTATGTTCCGAGCCGGTTTGCCCGTCGTTTGAGTATGACCAACTGTATGTGAAATCACCTAGAGGGGGGTGAATAGGTGATGGCTATATGAATTATGGCAATAATGCGGAATTTAAAAATTAACTTAACAATTAGCACAATACACAAATTCTTGCAAGTAATAGACAATATAAAAGTGCAAGTAATAAAGAGATAGAGTTTAGAGAGATTTGATCAAACGCAAACACAAGGAGTTGTTTCCGAGGTTCGAGCCACGCTCTACGTCCCCGCCTTCACACTTGAAGGATTTCCACTATTGAGGATCCCACTGGATCAACAATACAAGGACACACTTGTCCGTCTCTCGTGATGCCGCAACACCACCTTGAGCACACTAGCTCGCCTTGAGGCCGATGCCTCTACAACTTCACTCAAGTAAGAAAAGAGTGATCAACACTTGATCACTTTACAAAAGCTCACCAAGCACAATCCTAGAACAAATATGTAGATGTAGATATATGGGATTGTGTAGTGCTAAGCTAGAGAGAAGTAGAGATGTAGGCTTCAAGATGGGTGATTGGAATTTTGGCTTTTGAGAGAAAATCTTGTCTAAAAGGAAGAGCTTGAAAATCTTTAGAAATCTCTTGTAAAAATATTCTTGATGGCTCTAAAAATTGTTAGTCATATCAACTGAAGTGACCTCCTATTTATAGGGGTCAAAACATCCTAAGAAATCCGTTGGAATCAAATCCCAAAAGAGAATCAGCCAGAAAAAATAGCTGTTGGATCTGTCAGAACTTTTGACAGAGTCCGGTCGACCGGGTCGGTCGACCGCCAACGGTCAAAAATGTGACCGTTGGGGCAGCCGGTCGACCGGGTCGGTCGACCGAAAAATCCTGTGAACGCAATTGTGCATCGGTCGACCGGGTCGGTCGACTGATATAGACGTGCACAGTTTGTGCACATCGGTCGACCGGGTCGGTCGACCGGCCACTGTGAGTTCTGAAATATCAGAACTTCCAGAACCAGAATTTTGGGGTTTTGGTTTTATGGTCTTGGGTTAAATTTTGGAACTTGTAAAAACATAGAGTATGAGCATATGTCATACTTCTATCATGTTAAAATAGTTTGATAAAAATCCCTTTGATAAAAACTTGTTTTTCCATAAAAGTGTTTTTCCAAAACTATTGTTTTTCTAAAAAACTTATTTCCAAACATGTTCACTTTAAAAACTAAGTTAGAAATGGAAATTGAAAATCTTTTTGAAGCCATGAACCTAACTAAGAGGTGTGTGTGTGATAATCCCATAGCTCTACTTCTAATATCTAGCTTTGACAAAATATCTAAAATAAAAATAAAAATACAAATCTTGTTTTCTTTGTCTTCTTGATCTTGTCTTGATCTTCATATCATCATCTTGATCCCGAAGCATCCTAGTTGTGCATAGCTTAGGAATCTTTATTTTTGCGGCGTCCAAACTTGTGAGTCTTTTAGCGGAGCCGTCAAAAACCTGTTCTTGAACCTGAAATCCTTTTAAACAAAAATATTAAATACATAACTAAATATGTTTTGTTATCATCAAAATAACTGGGATAATGGCCTTTGGGCCAACAATCTCCCCCTTTTTGATGATGGCAAAACATATGTAGTTATCACAAAATATTTTGGGTAGAGACTTCAAATGAAGCTCCCCCTCAACACATGCATATATAGAAAAACATATGTAAATGGTAAACACCATATTTCCATGCCAACAAATAATACCAAATACTCATGTCATAGAATAGATGAAGGAAATGAGTTCATACATGACATAAATAAGAGATACACAACCATGTCCATGTCCACAACACATACTAAAAATACATATCCAAAGCAAAATAAAAACAAATACTACATGTCCAAAACACAAATAAAATACTACATGTCCAAACACAAATAAAATACTACATCACAAAATATCTAAACACAAATACTACAAGATAACTCTCCCAAAATAACTCTCCCCCTTTTTGACATCATCAAAAGGGGAGGTCACTCAGCAGCATCATCATCATCTCCAGCATCCTCGTCCTCCTCGTCGCCTGCATGCTCAGATGAGCCCTCAGCCATCTTCTTGTCACCACCATCTTCTTCCTCTGAGGAAGAAGCAACCTCCTCTGGATCCATGCCGTCAACTCTGGTGCGCGGTGGTGGAACAGACGAACGAGCTCTGGGAGGAAATGGAGGACCGGTGGCTGGGAGTCGACAAGCAATCGGAGTCCGATCAGGAACGAGCATGTCAAATTTTGAGAAAAGAGCCTGAAACTGAACGTCCACGAATCTCATGGACTCAGCAAAATAAGACATGTTGTTCCGGATCTCCGCCCGAAAAGCAGCATCCTGAAAGGCACGAGCATCCAACTCCGCACGAATAGCTGCGTCGCGCTTCTCGACCCAGGCCTGATGCGCCTCGATCTGAGAGCGGACCTCCGAAGAGACAAGAGCCAGAAACTCAGGAGGAAAAACAGGAGCTGAAGAGGAAGAGGATCCAGGTGCAGAAGATGAGCCAGGACCAACAGGAGGAATAGGTGGTTGCACAGGAGCGTGTCTACGCAACTGAGCTTCCATCATCTTCAGGACAACTCCGTTGATGTTGGTCAAAGGATTGGAGGGATTTTCGGCAGAAAGATCAAAATCAAGAGCCCTAAGAAGATGGGTAATAAGCATGCCGTAGGGCAAGCTTCTACCCGCAGTACGGATCTGATCAGAAGCCATGTGAGAGGCTATGACTCTAGGAAAGTTTACCTTAATGCCTCGAAGAAGGCAATAGATAATCAAAGGTACGCAACCCCTAGCGTGGCTATACTCACCATGCTTGGGGACAATGTTGAAGAAAATAATCTTAGCAAGGACCTGAGCAGTGAGAGTGTACCTACTCACAACCTCATACCTTACTAGACCGGGGTTGTCATCCCCGTGGATCAAGGTAGAGGCGGTGAGCGCAGACTCACTGTCCGGGAATTCAAAGTCATGTAGATCATGGGTGTACACATCTGCTCCGCCAGTGGAGAGATGCAGAATCCTAGCAAATCGACCGATAGAGAGGTCGATATCTCTACCTAAAACCCTAGATGTGATCCGATTACCATCGAATTCAAAATTAGCATAAAAGTAAGGAACAAGGGAGGTGTAAACTTGTTCCTTGATGGTCAAAAATTTCACTAAATTGTTGGACTGCAGGATGTGTGGAATATTCAAGTGTTCGAAATCTTGGATGACAACGAATCTCCCTGAATTGATATTCCTAGTGGAGAAATGGGAGTATCGATCAGCTGCAAGATCATTTATGAAAGGCCGAATGGGTCTAGGAGCTTGGGAGGAAGGTTGTGCAACTTCCTTTCCCTTCTCAGATCTGGAACGTTTAGGTGGCATGATGAAAAATGAAATTTTTAGGTTTAATCAAAGTTAGGGCTTGATCTAGATGCTTAGAAACCTAGAATTGATGACAATAGATAGTTGATGCCAAAGCAAGATATGAAAATAGAGTCAAAAATTGGATTTTTACCTTAATTGTGAAGAACTCAAACCCTAAGCAAAGAAATCCGAATTTCTCCGAATCCAGCGGATGGATGATTCTGAAATTGAAGATCTGGAAGTAGAAGAAGGAGTTTAAGGAGGGTTTTAATTAATTTGGGAACGGTTGAGTGATTGGAGAGAAAAAGAAAATTTTTGGAGAAGAGATGGAGTGGGTTCGTCGGCTGAGTGAGAGAGAGAGAAAGAAGAAAGTGAAGAGAAAAGACAGTTATAGGGCAAAATTCGACGATCGGTCGACCGGGTCGGTCGACCGAAACAACCCGAGAGCTCTGTAAATATAGAGCGGTCGACCGGCACGGTCGACCGATTTATCCCGAGAGCTCTGCAGACAAGATCGGTCGACCGGATATATAGTCGGTCGACCGATAACAGAAAAGAAATAAAAATTTCTTCTCAGGCAGAGTCGGTCGACCGGGGCTTTATAGGTTGGTCGACCGGCTTTGCCTGAAATCTGTTATCAGCATCTGGCCCAAAAAAATTTTAAATAAATTTGTAATCAAAATAGGTATGATATATTAAACATATAGGAATACACCAACAGGTTTTAAATCTTCATTAAGTTATTTCAACATCAAAATTCATGCAATCCCTTTTTAATTTTAATTTTCATATTTAAACAAAGATTTTAAAGATGTTGAAGCCGAATACCCAGTGACGGGTTCTGAACTTCATCCTCTTGATTCCTCTTGAATGAGTTGAGGTGCGCAATTGCCATCTTTAAGGTGTTTGTTTAAATAGGAAATTTTGCAAATGTTTATTTTTATTTATGAAAATAATGTGTATATGTATACAAGTATATAATCACAAATAATAACCTATACATGTGGACATACAATAAACAAGGCATGATACAAAAGATATAAAAGTTAACACAAGGCACATATACAACATGATAGAAAAGTAGTTCTATACAAGCATATATCAATAGAGTACAAAAATAAACTATCAATTCTATACATATGTATACATGACTAAAAATCAAAAAAACTTTTAAATGGAGATGTTACCAATTGAAGGGCAATCTCCAAAATAGGTGCCTCTACGATAGTGATGCATGCACGATTTGTTCTTTAAGCTCCGATGCATCAACCACCCGGGCACCACCTCCTCCTAAGTCTTGGAGGGGGTAGATCCACCTATACCTGTATCATTTAAATTCGGTGGCTCTTTTGGTACCCAAATCTTAGTGGGTCCTTTGGGTTAGATTCGGGGCGAACCCAAACAAATTTATTCTTTACATTATTCTTAGCATAGCAAAATTTTTCTAAATGGCCTTTGCGGCCACAATGTGTGCAAATGTAAATTCTACCACTATTGTACATAAAAGCATGGTTATGTGTGTGTGCATGTTTATGTGTAGAGTGTTTATGATGAACATGTTTCCCTTGAGCTACTCCCTTAGGAAATTTAGATGCAAGCTTGGTAAAATCAAATGCACATTTCTTTAAAGTTTTATCTAAAGAATCAACACGTTTTTGAATTTCAACAAAAACATTTTTATCACTAGAAATCATGGGGGTTTTCCTTTATTAGCTACCTTATACTTATCAAAATCATTTTTCAATTTTTCAAAAGAACTAGATAACTCATTTTTCTCTTTTAAACAAATTTCAAGTTTATTCTTCAAAGCATCATTTTCCTTTTTCAATTTCTTATTATGAGATTGTGAAATCTCATACCTATGTTGCAATTCTTCAAAAAATTGAGCAAGTTCATCCATTGTGAGATCATCATCATCAATGGAAGTTTCTAGACATACCTTAGATGATTCCTCACCTTGTGCCATAAAACACATGTTGGCGGCGTCGTGCTCCTCTTCGGATTCCGACTCCGAGTCATCCCATGTAGCGGCCAAGGCTTTCTTCTTCTTCCCGTGCTTGGAAGTGGTTGCTTGGAGAGCGGGGCAATCGGCAATTAGGTGACCGATCTTCTTGCAATGAAAGCAAGGACCGGGTTCTTCTCTTTCTTCTCGTACCTTCCTTGAGGCTTCCCCCTTCGGAAGTTACTTTGCCGTCCCTTCTTGTAAAACATCTTGCCCACCTTCCGGATGAGCATGGCGAAATCCTCATCGCAATCTTCGGATGAGTCGTCTTCCTCAATGGTAGTAGGAGTGGCTTTGAAGGCAATCGTCTTCTTCTTTGGTGCCTCCCTCTCTTCTCTAACTTTCATCTCCATCTCATGCGTCTTGAGATTTCCGATGAAGCCGGAGAAGTCCATCTCCTCTTTGTCGTTGAGCTCCTTGAGTGTGGTCGCCTTGACTTCCCAAGCTTTAGGAAGAGCTCTAATCACCTTCCTTATCTTTTGATCATTATCAATCTTGTCGCCTAAGGAAGAAAGAGCATTAGTTATTTTTGTAAAACGGGTGAGCATATCATCAATGCTCTCATTTTCAAACATGTAAAAGTTCTCATATTGAGAACGTAGCAAGTCAACTTTGGCTCTCTTGACTTGAGACGTTCCCTCATGAGTCACAATGAGTATGTTCCAAACCTCAAATGCAGATTTACAATTAATTATGCGTGCAAGGTCATCCTCATTCAATGCTTGGGTTAATACATATTGTGCCCTAGCATTAGCCTCATAGTCTTTGGAAGTATCCTCGGACCATGTGCTCTCATCACTAGTGGGTTCAATAAAATCTTGGTTATAGCCCTAGCTACCCTAACTCCTAGGGATTTAAGGAAGAGATTCATTTTCACCTTCCAAATGGGGAAGTTTAAACCATCAAACTTGGGTGGGGATTTAATGCTAGAAAAGTCCATGGATGCCATGAATGCACAAGCAAATGAAATGCAACAAAAATGTATATAGCCAAATATGGATCTCCCTAAGGTGGTAGACCTAAGTTGTAGGGTTAGGCTCTGATACCAATTGAAATCACCTAGAGGGGGGGTGAATAGGTGATGGCTATATGAATTATGGCAATAATGCGGAATTTAAAAATTAACTTAACAATTAGCACAATACACAAATTCTTGCAAGTAATAGACAATATAAAAGTGCAAGTAATAAAGAGATAGAGTTTAGAGAGATTTGATCAAACGCAAACACAAGGAGTTGTTTCCGAGGTTCGAGCCACGCTCTACGTCCCCGCCTTCACACTTGAAGGATTTCCACTATTGAGGATCCAACTGGATCAACAATACAAGGACACACTTGTCCGTCTCTCGTGATGCCGCAACACCACCTTGAGCACACTAGCTCGCCTTGAGGCCGATGCCTCTACAACTTCACTCAAGTAAGAAAAGAGTGATCAACACTTGATCACTTTACAAAAGCTCACCAAGCACAATCCTAGAACCAAATATGTAGATGTAGATATATGGGATTGTGTAGTGCTAAGCTAGAGAGAAGTAGAGATGTAGGCTTCAAGATGGGTGATTGGAATTTTGGCTGTTGAGAGAAAATCTTGTCTAAAAGGAAGAGCTTGGAAATCTTTAGAAATCTCTTGTAAAAATATTCTTGATGGCTCTAAAAATTGTTAGTCATATCAACTGAAGTGACTCCTATTTATAGGGGTCAAAAACATCCTAAGAAATCCGTTGGAATCAAATCCCAAAAGAGAATCAGCCAGAAAAAATAGCTGTTGGATCTGTCAGAACTTTTGACAGAGTCCGGTCGACCGGGTCGGTCGACCGCCAACGGTCAAAAATGTGACCGTTGGGGCAGCCGGTCGACCGGGTCGGTCGACCGAAAAATCCTGTGAACGCAATTGTGCCTCGGTCGACCGGGTCGGTCGAATGATATAGACGTGCACAGTTTGTGCACATCGGTCGACCGGGTCGGTCGACCGGCCACTGTGAGTTCTGAAATATCAGAACTTCCAGAACCAGAATTTTGGGGTTTTGGTTTTATGGTCTT
This sequence comes from Agave tequilana, assembly GCA_038442645.1. NCBI lineage: Eukaryota > Viridiplantae > Streptophyta > Magnoliopsida > Asparagales > Asparagaceae > Agave > Agave tequilana. The sequence continues at coordinate 140,795 of JAVJIF010032114.1, read as the reverse complement.
GGGTTAAATTTTGGAACTTGTAAAAACATAGAGTATGAGCATATGTCATACTTCTATCATGTTAAAATAGTTTGATAAAAATCCCTTTGATAAAAACTTGTTTTCCATAAAAGTGTTTTTCCAAAACTATTGTTTTTCTAAAAAACTTATTTCCAAACATGTTCACTTTAAAAACTAAGTTAGAAATGGAAATTGAAAATCTTTTTGAAGCCATGAACCTAACTAAGAGGTGTGTGTGTGATAATCCCATAGCTCTACTTCTAATATCTAGCTTGGACAAAATATCTAAAATAAAAATAAAATACAAATCTTGTTTTCTTTGTCTTCTTGATCTTGTCTTGATCTTCATATCATCATCTTGATCCCGAAGCATCCTAGTTGTGCATAGCTTAGGAATCTTCATTTTTGCGGCGTCCAAACTTGTGAGTCTTTTAGCGGAGCCGTCAAAAACCTGTTCTTGAACCTGAAATCCTTTTAAACAAAAATATTAAATACATAACTAAATATGTTTTGTTATCATCAAAATAACTGGGATAATGGCCTTTGGGCCAACAGTATGTAGGTAATCCGAATAGAAGCCTGGCCTTCATGGGGAGCCTCATCGATGGAGCTCGTGCCTGGCGGTGCTTCATTACTGGCTGTACTGAAGCGCGACTGTGCATGCCGCTAAGGACTCCTAACCTTCTGACAACCCTGGGATTCTGCCAGTGGTATAGAACTTCAAACTCCACACCCACTGGATTTTCTATTAATTCCTCTGGTGTGAAGTTGATCTCTCAGCGGCTGAAGCGGAAGGTCACTGAGAGGAGCGAGGGTAAAAGGGTCCGCGTTCCAGGCCTCAGGGAATTCATTGCTGTTGATGATAACGAAGCCTCGGATGCAGGAAGTCCTCGCTTTGAAGCGGATACAGGTGCTGAGGTTCCAGCAACTGCTTCTGGTGGGGTAGGCACGGCCCATATAGAACATGTTGATGTGAAAGAAGTGGAGGAAGAAGATCTTGATGTCCACTTCAAGCGAAAGCGGGAAGGTGGATCTCGTAGGAAGAGGGTAGTGAAGAAGCCTTGTCTCTACGCTCCTACTGTTATTGCAGAGGTCGAATCATCCACAGTGCCTGCTCCTCCTGCTCCATTAGTCCTTAAGCTGTCGGCCCGTAGGCAGACTGCTGGTAAAACTGCTCTGGATCCGGGTATGATTAACTCTACTTTTATAATACACTCTTATGTATTGTAGACAGCTCATTGTTTACTTTATGATTCAGGAACTGAGGCGGTGAGAGACCCCGAGAGCTGAGGCTGTCGGAGAATAGTGGGAGCATTATGATCCCCAGTTCACTTATAAAGAAGGCGATGAGGCTAGCTATTTTGCCGTCTCAGAAGAATCTGGAGGTGATGCTGTCGATGTAGGTCCTTAAGGTGCTGGGACTTCAAAAGGAAGCCCTATGGCCTCCAGCTCTTTTGGGTGGACCACCGAGGGTTTGGCGAGCGAAGGTGAGCAGGCCGTCCGTGTTGACTCTGCCAAAGATTTTCCTATAGAGCCTGAAGGGGCTGATGCCGCTGTCGAGGAAGTTCAGAGAGAGACTGCGGCCACGGCAGTTGAGGCGATATCATCTTTGGTTAGTGCTTTGACCTTTTGTAAGTAATTCTTCTCGTGATATTCATTACACCTTGCTTAAACAGAATCTTGCTACAGGTGTTCCGCCTCTTGGTGCATCGACTTCGAGAGAGCTAACCAATCTTCCTGAGGGGACCGGGGGTGAAGCAAGTACTTCGACCGCGGCAGACGCTGCTGAGCTGGAGGCCTTATATCACGGTCTGCCCTCCTATCAACCTGAACCGACAAGTGGAGGGGGATTGAGGGAACAGTAGTTACGGAACCATCCTCGCTTCCAACTATATTGGTAAGTGAGGTGCCTTTGGTTTTGCCGGTGCCACCTATTTTGCCAAGCGCGGAGCTGAAGGCGATCACCAGTCCTACTTTTCCAACATTGGTGGTTGAGCCAGCTCTCTCGGAAATAGTCACTAGTCCTACTTCGATTGCGGCTGGTGTACTGATTTCAATGAAGACTCCTCCGAGATCACCGACGACCCCTCATGTTGCTGCAGCCAGTGCTTCTATTATTTCTTCCGAAGTTATGCCAGTGAAACCAGTGGAAACTCTGTCTTCAGGGGCTGCTCGTTTGCCGGGAGTAATTGAGGCCGAGAACGAATTCGTGGCTGAGTTAGTTGATAGCTTTTATAAGGGCTTGAAGCGATCCATTGCTTTGGTCTTGAAGGGTTTGACTACCTCATTTTCTACTTTAAAGGTGGTCCTCTCCCGAAGCATTGATAGTATCCGAGACTTTGGAGGGGATGATCAGGCCGTCATATTGGAGCTTTTTGTGAACAGACTCGAGAGGGATGTGGACGAATGGCGCCGTCTTAGCTATTCGGATCTGGAGTTTTTAGTTAATGAACAGCTTGCGCATCTTATTGCTCAAATGCATGAAGCTCATCTCGCCGCTCAAGAAGCTGCTAAGGCAATTTCTTCTGATCTGAAATCCTTGGAGACAAGGAAAGTAGAGCTCGGAGATGCCATAGACGCTTCTAGCAGTGCTCTTCTTGACGCTGAGGATAAAATTGAAAAGGCCAAGAAAATGATCAGGAAGGCTAATCTTCTTTTGTCCAAGGTTGAACCAGTGCGTCTTGAAGAGACTACTCGGCTTGAGCAGCTTAAGGCCCAGAATGACGAAGTCTTGCGGCAGGAGCTAGCACAGAGGGCAACCTTGGTTGAAATTGAAGTTAGCTTGGCCCAGACAGCGAGCTTTAATGAGGCCGAGTTGAGGTCGCAGGCACTTATCAGGGCTGCTGAAGAGAGGAAGACTAGACTGGCCACTCTTAAAGAACGGATTAAGTCCTATGAAGCGCCATCGTAGCTTGTAATATGTGCATTCATGTATCCTCTTTTGGAATCAATAAAAAAAATGATTTTACTTGACTCCCCTGTTGCATTTCTAACTTGTTTTATCTTCTGAATTCTTACTTTCAAGTTGTATTGCAGCCCTAAAAGGAAACAGAATAATGATATAACTAATCTAATCAGCGGTGATAAGCCGAGAGAGTTAGTCATACATTTGAGAAAATAGTCCTTACTGGACTAAAAGATGAGACTTGGCTACCTGTCGGTTCAGAGGTCGCAATGACGTAACCGATTAAGATGCCACCAAGCTCAAAATTTGTCATTTAGAGGTGACGAACTAGTCATGATGACAAAGAGATAGTTCTTATCGGACTGAAAGATGAGACTTGTCTATCTGTCGGTTCAGAGGTCGCAATGACATAACCGATTGAGAAGCCGCCAAGTTCAAAATTTGTATAAGATTTGGAAGGAATTGTCAAAGGTATATTGTTAACGTGACAACCAAAAAAGTCCACTAAAGACTGAGTGGGACTCAGAAAACTCGCTGGGGAGCTAGGAAGTGAATCGCATAAAAGATCATATGTCAGAGGTGTAATGTTAATGTGACAAAAAGAACTTCATAGGAATTCGTAAAGCAATTTGTCAGAGGTGTAATGTTAACTTGACAAAAAGATATGCCAGAGGTGTAGTGTTAAACATAGCATGGAAAGGTCTCGCTTTCACTGAGAAAATCGAGAGGATCACTGTCATAGGTTTAATATTAACTTAACAGCGAAATGGATGCCAGAGGTGTAGTGTTAAACATAACATGGAAAGGTCTCACTTTCACTGAGAAAATCGAGAGGATAACTGTCATAGGTTTAATGTTAACTTAACAGCGAAATGGATGCCAGAGGTGTAGTGTTAAACATAGCATGGAAAGGTCTCGTTTTCACTAAGAAAATTGAGAGGATCACTGTCATAGGTTTAATGTTAAGTTAACAGCGAAATGGATGCCAGAGGTGTAGTGTTAAACATAGCATGGAAAGATCTCGTTTTCACTGAGAAAATCGAGAAGATCACTGTCATAGGTTTAATGTTAACTTAACAGCAAAATGGGTGCCAGAGGTGTAGTGTTAAACATAGCATGGAAAGATCTCATTTTTTCTGAGAAAATCGAGAAGATCACTGTCATAGGTTTAATACTAACTTAACAGCGAAATGGATGCCAGAGCTGTTTGTGTTAAACATAGCATGGAAAGATCTCTTTTTTCCTGAGAAAATCGAGAAGATCACTGTCATAGGTTTAATGTTAACTTAACAGTGAAATGGATGCCAGAGGTGCAGTGTTAAACATAGCATGAAAAGATCTCATTTTTTCTGAGAAAATCGAGAAGATCACTGTCATAGGTTTAATGTTAACTTAACAGCGAAATGAATGCCAGAGGTGTAGCGTTAAACATAGCATGGAAAGATCTCGTTTTTACTGAGAAAATCGAGAAGATCACTGTCATAGGTTTAATGTTAACTTAACAGCGAAATGGATGCGCGGTATGAGCGATTTTGATCAGAAGTGAAGTATTAACTTGACCGAGAGATTCATTTACTGTTAGAGGTGTTTGAATATAGCAGTAATTCGAGTGGATCTATCGTTCTTTGTATGTGATCTTACCATTCCATGGATGAGAATTAGTAAGTGATTTTGGAGAGGGAATCAGATAGGAACAGGTCCCTTAGGATTTTTAGCAAATCCTCAGCTGTTAATGGGTTTGATATGCCTTTACCAATTACCGTTTGAGTCAGGCTAGACATACTATTCCCCTCAGCATGATGAGTTGTCGAGGACTTATGTTGGGCTTAAAGGCCAACATTTTCCTCTCCTCTTAACCGTGAAATCAAATGGGAATAGGTCTCTTAGGTTTTTAGCAAATCCTTAGCTGTCAACGGGTTTGATATGCCTTTACCAACTACCGTTTGAGTCGGGCTAGCCATGCTATTCCCCTCAGTATGATGAGTTATCGAGAACTTATGTTGGGCTTAAAGGCCAACATTTTCCTCTACCTTTAACCGTGGAATCAAATAGGAACAGGTCCCTTAGGATTTTTAACAAATCCTCAGCTGTCAACGGATTTGATATGCCTTTATCAGCTACCGTTTGAGTTAGGCTAGCCATGCTATTCCCCTCAGCATGATGAGTTATCGAGGACTTATGTTGGGCTTAAAGGCAAACATTTTCCTCTATCCTTAACCGTTAAGGGTGTTGGATCATTTGGTTAGTGTATGTGTAACCTTGATTCTTCTTTGAGACAGCCAGTGTATGATCAGCTTCCTACTAGTTTATGGTTATATGATCTCGTTTGGAGGAAGAGAGGGGCCCTCCTTTTGCATTTCTTGGATTCAAAGGTCTTGATCATAGGTATAATGTTAACTTGATCATGAGAAGGATCCTTATCAAGGAGAATACTTTTTTAAAACCTGTCGTTGATCAGCATCATGAGTAAATCACCATCTGAAGTCATAAGGCGATATGCTCTATTTGAATAGACTGTTTCTATTACAAACGGTCCTTCCCATTTAGGCTGAAATTTGCCTTTGATTTTGTGCGTCATGATCATTGGTCGTCTGACAGCTAAAACCAAATCTCCTTTCTGAAAGGCTCTTTGTATGACTTTCTTATTGAAGGCTTTTGAGATCCGAGCTTGATACAACTCAATGTGCTGCTGAGCTTGTAACCGTTTCTCATCTAGGGCTTCGAGCTCTTGAAGACGCAACCGATCATTGTCCTCTGATGTGATCTTAGTGATCAGAGCGACTCGTAATGACGACATCTGGATTTCTAACGGTATGACTGCTTCACACCCATATACCAAGGGAAAAGGCGTATTGCCTGTTGGGGTCCGAACCGTGGTTCGGTAGGCCCAAAGACATTCACTAAGCTTTTCATTCCAATCTCGCTTATTTGAGGAAATGAACTTTTTAAGTAACTTAATGATTGTCTTATTGAATGCTTCCGCCAAGCCATTAGCGGTGGGATTATAAGCAGTTGAAGCCACATTATGAATTGGTACTTATCGCAGAATCGGTAGAATACCTGGCTTATGAACTGGGGGCCGTTGTCATGGATGATCCGCCTAGGGACACCAAATCGATGAATGACATGGTGTTTGACGAAATTAACCACATTAGAAGTTTTAACTTCAACCAGTGGTATAGCTTCTGCCCACTTTGAAAAGTAATCGGTTATTGCCAGGATAAACCGGTGACTTTTGTTGAAGAGTGGCTGATTGGCCCTACGACATCGATTCCCCATGCTTCAAATGGTTATGAAGCAATAGTTGGGTGGAGCAATTCCGGAGGCTGGTGTATGAAGTCCGCATGAATTTGGTATGATTTATATCTCGCGCATACTGGATGGCGTCAGCTATCATGGTTGGCTAATAATATCCAAGCCTGTGCAATCGATCTTTATGTTTGGATTTGGCTGATGAGCTCCACATATGCCGTCGTGTGCTTCTTTAAGCACTTCCTGTGCCTCTGAATTAGAAAGGCAACGGAGGAGGACACCGTCATATGAACGACGGTAAAGTGTCTTCAGAGTTGGATCATAGTAAAAACGGAGAGACCTTCGTCTGATAGATGCCGCTTCTTTAGGATTATCTGGCAGCAGACCATGTAGAGCATAGTCGATGAAAGGAAATCGCCAATCTCGCGGCTCAAGATCCGTGGAGATATTATAGACCTCTCTGGTTCTTAACATATGTTTAGAGCAGACAAGGTGTCGAGTCGCCACTATAAGGTGATACTCGGTGTCGACTGGCAAGGCTAGCGTTGTTGCTAATGCAGCAAGAGCATCTGCCTTAGTATTTTGAGATCGAGATACGTGCCCGATGTAAAAGCCATCAAACAGATTAGCCATTTCGATGATCGCGTGATAATAAGATACCAAATCCTCGTGACGGACCTCATATTCACCTTTAACCTGATTGATAATCAGTTTTGAATCACCGTAAGCTTCAAGATAGCGTTCCCCCATTTTGTGGGCGAGCTGAAGACCAATAAGTAGAGCATTATATTCTGCCACGTTATTGGAGCATGATTCTGTCAGAGAAAATGCTCTAGGAAGGATATGATTTCGTGGAGAGATAAACACAACCCCCACGCCGGCAATGATCCTGCCTTTAGGGCCTATTCGTGATGCTCCATCGAAGAACACCTGCCAAACTTCATCCTCTGAAGTTACATTGGATTCGAAGACTTCATCTAGAATATCTTCATGAAGTTTTGAGTTTTTCGGAATCAGATGAGCAGCTAAGAACTCTACAAGGGCCTGGCTTTTAACCGCCTTTTGAGGGATAAAGAGCATGTCGTATTGAGACAAAAGAAGTGCCCACTTAGCTAATCTTGAATTCAATGATCCTGGCTTCGTCATGAGAAGACGCAAAGGGTTCACTCTGGAAATGACATGTATGGTTTGGCCAACCAAATAATGTCGTGTCTTCTTAATGACAAAGACAAGAGCTAAGCACTCCTTCTCAATAGGGTTATAGCGAGATTCTGCCCCTATCAGAGTCCTGCTCAGATAATAAATAGCCTGTTTGTGACCATTGTCGTCTTTTGAGCAGGCAGGGCACCAAAAGAATGGTCCATAGCTTTCACATAAAGTAAGAACGGTTTCCCTGATGTGGGAGCTACTAAGACTGGAGGCTTTGTGAGATATCTCTTGATATCCTTGTAAGCTTCCTGACAAGCTTGATCCCATACAAAAGGAACACCCTTTTTCATGAGTCGGGTGAACGGTTAACAGCGGCCTGAGAGATTTGCGATGAATCTTCTGATATAAGCCAGTCTACCTTGTAGGCCCCTAGTCGGCAATGGACTGAGTGGACTGTCACCAACTGAATCCTACTTGTTGACAACAGAAAGGAGAAGTCGGGAAAGATTCCGACTTTCGTTTGTTTGTCAAGAATTCTCGCAAGTCAGACCCAGCCGGGCTTAAGCGGTTTAGCGCAGAGGCTCTGTTGGGTTGCGCATAGGACGATGTCCTGTTCTTTTCATCACCGCAGAGGTAATTAGCACTAAATAGTGTGTTAGCTCTAACTTCGCGGCTAAGAACCTTGGGAATGTCCTTGGGTGCTAAAGCTGCATAAGCACCGCTATCAACACTTAGGGATAATCCCTTAGCTACGCTGCGAATAGTGCTTGATAAATTGGGGAGCGAAGCACGTTGTGGTGCTTTATCTGCTATGTTACTGCGAAGGTGATTAGCCCTAGATGGTGCTTTGGCTCTAAATTTGCGGCTAAAAGCTTTGAAAATGCCCTTGGGCGCTGAAGCTGCATAAGCACTGCTATCAGCACTTGGGGGGAATCCCTTAGCTTCGCTGCGAAGAGCGAGCTTAGTACTTGAAGAACCGGAAAATAAAGCACACTGTGGTGATTTGGTTCCAACTTCGTGGCTGCGAACATCATGTGTACCCTGAGGTACTGTGTTTGGCACACCATCAGTAGCTTCGCTCATAAGAACGAGGCTAGCGCGAGGAGTTACTACTCCTGAATTAGGCGAAGGCAAGGTCGCCGTCGTAACTTCGCGGCTGACAGTCTCATTGAAGTAGGCAGGCATTTTGCCTTTTTCTTCGTGAGAGAGACGAACTTGTGGCGTAACTACACCTGAAGCTTCACATGGAGCTTTTTGCTTTGGCTTCCACATCTGCTTTGAAAGAGGAGACTTAGATTCGCAGGGAACCTGGCTAGCCACACACGAGGTTGGGAGGTATTGGAAGGATTCTGCCTCCGGTTTCTGTTCCGAAACCTTGGCCATCGAGACTTTTCTGTGCTTTCGTGCACGGAGCATTGAACCACCCCCAGAGAGGAGCTCTTCAAATTTTTCTTGGTCGAAGTGAACGACTAAGTTTTCGAAGGTAACAGGCTGAAGATTCTGACCCTTGCATTATCGGTCTGCTTCTTTGTTGCGCCAGAAGACCGTGGTAGGCTTATAGAGAGCCTCATCTATCTCCACAGAGACTTGCTTTGAAGATTTAGCCAGAGGGGCTCTGGCTACACCGGCTTCCTTGAATTCAGAAGTAGACCCGAAGGTCTGTTCATCGCATTGCGACACTTGATTCTCAACAGTGGAGAATTCATTCCCCAGCGGAGTCGCCATCTTGTTTTCCATTGATTTTGCAAAGGGAAAAACTTACAAAAAAGGGTCGAGGAGCTAAATTACAGGTAACACAAAAGATTATAAGTAGATCTCTTCTGAGATTCTGGAGAAGTGTGCTGATAGGAGTCTGGTCAATGCGCGACCACTTTGTCCCTTTGACGATGCGATCGATGAGATTCCCTTCTCGCCTGGTTCGGGGAATCGGAGAACAGAAGGTTGGTAGAACCTTCTTATTACTTCTCAAACTACCTCCACTTGGGAATTCCTTCTCGCCTGGTTCCAAAGATTCCTTAAGAGGGAGGAAGATCTTAGGGTATCAGCACCCTGATTAGATAAGTAGTTCTCTGAATTCTTAGAAGAAAGAGAATAGATCTCTATTTAGCCGTTTCTCTCTGTATGTCTCTGTGCGCGCTTGTGTTCTATCTTCGTATGCCTCTGGTGGGCTATTTATAGGGAGAGCAGGGGTATAATTGTCGCTTAAAAATCTGAAAACAGATTGAGTCAGTTTGTTTAAATCTGGAAAGTAGCCTTGCCGCAAGGCTAGAATCAGCTTCTGCGAAACTAGGAATAGCAGGTAACGTCGATCTCCTGATTTATTTTGATTCTTTCCAAATAACTGAAAGATCTCCCCTGATCTTCTTACTTGTTTTAGGAGAGTCAAGGGATTATGGTAAACAACTGCCCAATTTGATCTCAGATTTGATCTTAATTAGATTTGATCTTGAATAGATTTGATCTTATCTGGAGATTTTATTTGGTAAAAGGTGACCATGAAAGACCTGCAGCGGAGCTGCCGCGTCGAGCTCACAGCGGAGTGATCAGGGGAAAACCGCGCACAAAACGTGTATATTTTGAAATCAAGTTTAAAGTGTGTGCTTTGGCTTCCTCGATACTTCCGTTATAGCATAGAGGCTAAAACGAGTCGAATCCACAAGGACAGGAGGTGATAGAAGATTTACTGGTTGATTCACATGTTTGTTAAAAAGTTCTTCAAAGTTTTAAAGAATGAAAAAGAAAGAAAATAAAGAATGAAAAGAGAGGTACGGTGAAATACGAAGAAATGGGAAACATAGAAAAGAATGGTTTTTGTGGTTTTTGTTGTATTTCTAAAATAAGTGAAAGAGAAAGAAAACTCACGGCTACTAACTACTAATGACTCCACCAACATGCTAACCTCTTAGTGATAGTTACCTCACATGTATCATTGGCCATCACTAGTCCTTGGCTCAAGAGCGATTCAAAGTATGACCCATATGTAACTCATCACAACCCAACTCTACAAAACAAGTTCAAGCTATACTTAAATCATCAATACTATAGAAAAGTAAGCATGGAGTGAAGTAATGTTAGCTTGTTAGTGGTTAGGAAGTTAGAGTGTTAGATTCATCATCATGAGCCATCAATGGCTCTTGCAAGAGCAAGGCCAAACCGAGGCTATTAGATTCATGTGGATTATCAAATAAGAAGTTAGCAAGTTAGTGGTTAGTAGTTAGTTGCCATGAGAGAAAAGTTTAGCTATACATGTAAAAGAGATTTAGAAAGAAGAAAACATAGAGAGGTAAAGAGAGCACCTTTCATAGATTGTCACCTTCTATTACAAGCACTCTTACACTCCAAGCATGTACCACTCTCTCTCCCTATTACAAGATCTACAAAATGAAAAATACAATGGAGGAAGAAGAACTAACTTAAACTAAACTAACCTAAATTATAACATGGAATGAAAACTACTCCTAATTCTGTATATCTCCAAACTGAAGAACACAGGGGGGTTTTTATAGGCACCAGGGAAGAGGGGGGCCAACTGGAAACAGCTGCCAGAAGCATGGGCGCAGCCGGGCCGCGTTTCGCGGCCATACTAGGGCCGCGCGCGCGGCGCTTCGAGCCGCGCGCGGTCCCATCTGTTCCATGTCAGGTTCTGTGCCCGGTTTTGATTTTGCAGCCCCTGGTTTAGACGAATCGCTCCTCTAGGTCAATGGCTATTCATGTAGGCCTTTAATCACCATTAAATTGTGATTTAGGGTCTTCTTCATTGCACACCATGGACCTAGAATCAAGCAAGCAAAGCTTTATTAACAGAATTTAATACGAAATAAATGTGAAGATGTGGTATAAATTATGCAGTTTTAATGACTAATCATGGAGCTGGAAGGAGCATCTGGCGAAGTCAGAAGAAAGTTTTTCAACGGAGCTGGATAAACATCTGTGGCGAAGCTACCGAACATCCTTCTGAGCGATTGCATGTGGCTTCGAGCGAAGCTAACTCTCTGTGGAGTTAACTGAGCACTTCAGTCGAAGCTGTAAGTTAGCTTTCCGATAGAGCTTTGAACAGTTCGAAGGCGAAGTTGGAGAAACTTAGCCTCTCAGGTGAGGCTATCCCCTCGGGCTCATGCGATGCTAAGTGTTGAGCTAACCTAGCATCTTAGACCTGCTTAGGTCTTTTCAAAGATAATCTGGCCTTACTGTCCGCTTCACTGGATCAGTAGAGTCCAAGTTGCTGATTTGTTCCTTGGAGATGGGTAAAAACTGGTCGTCAACTTGTCTACTACTTGTCTTTGATAAATGTCAACAAGTTTAGACATTGTTCAGGCCAGTCAGGAATCTTGTCTTTTTGGATTGTTAACAACCGGTGCTTGGGACAATGTAAAACACACATTCCCAGTGCTTGGGACAATGTAAACACACATCTCATTGTAGATCGGCATTTGTTGAGGTCTCCCGCATAGTCAGAATCAACATATCTAATACACTTCTGCTTACCTAGAATCCTTCTCGAATACTAAACCAATGTCTATGGTACCCTTGATGTACCGTAGAACCCACTTTACTGCCTCCCAATGACCCTTACTGGGATCGTGCATATATCTGCTAATCATTGAAACAGCTTGTGACAAAGGCCTTGTGTACACTATTTATACATTAAACTACCAACTACACTAGCATACAACACGCAAGTCATGTACTCACGTTCTTCAACTGTCGTAGGATACATAGTGGCTTTTAACGTGAAATGAGGAGCCAATGGTGCACTTACAGATTTTGTATCACCGTTGATGTTGAACCTCTGAAGTACCTTCTGCAAATACCCTTTTTATGTCAAGCTAACCTTGCCACTCTTTCGATCTCGCTTAATCTCCATGCCTAGTACCTTCTTCGTTTCACCAAGATTTCAGCTCGAACTTGGAAGACAAGTCTTTCTTCAATTATCTATTGTGGATTTACTCTTAGAAGCAATGAGCATATTATCTACATACAATAGTAGAAAGATTTACTCTCCACCAGGTAGCTTATTGTAATACACCCATAGGTCATAATGGCTACGTGTGTATCTTTTTCTTCTTATGAAGCTATCGAAATACTTGTACCACTGCCTAAGAGACTACTTTAATTCATACAACAATTTCTTCAGTTTGCATACCATATTATCCTTTCATGCAGCTTTGAACCCCATCGACTGAGACATATAGATCTCCTCTTTAAGATCGCCATGGAGAAAGGCGGTCTTCACATCGAGTCAGTCAAGTTTCAACTCATATTGTGCTACCAGCGTCAGCAAAATCCGAATCGACGAGTGCTTTACAACAAGTAAGAATACCTCGTTGTAGTTAATGTCTTCTCGTTTTTGTGTGGCCTTTAACTACCAATCTGACTTTATAGTGTACAGTATCATCTTTGAGAGATCTCTATTTCGTTTCATATACCCACTTACAGTCAATTGCCTTCTTTCCCTTGGGCAACTTTGTCAGTTCCCAAGTGTCGTTCTTGTCTAGAGAACTCATCTCTTCCACTATGGCATTCTTTCATATTTTAGACTCTGAACTGATTTCAGCTTCTCTATATGTAGACAAGATTGACTCTTCAATGACTCGGAGAGCATAGGCCACATGATATTGATCGACAAAAAGCATGTACAAAAATAAGTAAAGGAATGTGGGTCGATGTTGCTGCTTTTGTGATTCTTCCATATTGCAAAGTGGCTTTACGGGTCGTATCCACAAGGAGGGAGAGAGATAAAAACTTGATGCGGCTTCTTTGTTCAAGAAAAGAGAAAGTTCTTTGTTTCAAATAAAGAATTTGGAAAATAAAAACAAGTTGGTTTCAAGAATTATTTAGAATGGTTTGGTGGTTTGTAAAAGAGATTTTTCTAGATGGTAAAAACGGATGGCTAATTTACTACTAAGTATTCTCACTAATTCCTAACTTCTTGAAGATGTAGCCTCAGATGGATCATAGGCAAGCATAACCTTTATGCATAGGAACTATTCACGTTGGGACCGAATGAAAGTCCTTCCTTTAACTTAGTTTCACACAACAAAACTTGGACATTCCCTTAATAAGGGAAGAAACAAGTGCACTAATGGTATCGGTAAAGTTAAAAGGAGAATCTCTACTTACAAAGACAAGCAAAGTTTATAGATCATCAAAAACTCGTTAAGTATGAAATATAAGAGAGCTAATACTTATAGGTAAGTTAGAGTTAGAACCCTCGTCTTAAGATGTCATAGCTCTCGTTTGCACAAGGCTTGTTTAACACTATTGACTCATTTGGGTTATCAATCAAGTTGTTAGAGATTAGTGGGTTAGTAGTTAGTTAGCCATGTAATAAGAGAGTTAGTTAGACATGGTAGTAAAAGAAACAACAAAAGAGAAGAAGTAAAGAGAAAGAGTAACACACTAAAACAAAGAGGTAGAAACAAATGAAACACCAAGTAAATAGAAAGAAGAAAGAGAAGTAATTACTTGTATAAGCTTGTCACCTCCAAATACAACTTTTACACACTCTCTCTTTCACTCTAATGGCTAAACTAAACTAGAGGAATAAAGAAACAAACAACTACAATTCCTAGAAATAAAATAATAACTACCCTTCAAACTCTGGATATGCCCTCTGTTGAACCCCAAGAGGGGTATTTATAGGCACCAGGGGAAAGGGCGCCAGGGGGACAACCCCTGGCCCAAAGCACGGGCATGGCCACGCCTGTATGGCCCCAGAAACGCGGCCTAGCAGGGCGGCGCATGTAGCACCGCCTCCTGCGTGTTGTCACGTCTGTCCCCTATCCGGTGTAGTCTCTAGATTTCTGATTTAAGTCTCCAGGTCTGACAGAATCTCCTCCTAGATTCAATGGCTACTTTGTAGGCATTTAATCACCCATTAAATGGTGATTTAGGGTCTTCTTCTCCATTGCATACTATGGACTTAGAATCACATAAGCAAACCATTATTAGCAGCACTTTATGTAAGATAATTGTACAGATGAGATAAAAATTATGCAATATTAGGGACTAATCACACCCCCACACTTATCTTTTTTCTCGTCCCGAGCAAAATAAAAACAAGAGAATTATTACACGACTTTCGCAGGTGACGCGATTGTACTGAGCATGTACAACAAGTCTTTAAACCTCTAGGTTTCCCCTAGAGGAGGAGTATTATCTCCTAAGGGTTTTCAGCGGATTGCATCCACAAAATCCAATAAATGAAGAAAAATGTTAGTTGTTAGCAAACCTCTTTCAAGAAAAAGAATTTTCAATCATCTAAGTAAAAATAACCAAATGATATAAGAATTAGGTTTAACCTTCATAAGTCCTCCTATACTTTAGCTTTCCTAAAAGAAGAAATTATGGCTTTTCTTTGAATTTAGAAAGGATCTTGTACTTCTAACTCATTCTGTTTATTTTGCTTTTAGATAGATATGCATAATGTGTAAGTGTGATGTGCTTGGGATTTTTCAATTCAATTTTGAATTTAAGTTTAATTTTATTAATGTTTATCAATATTTATTCTTGGTTTTATTAGGCTTTCTACTTTACTCATGTAACACATATCAAACCGATGACTCCCAAACCAGATGATTTTAGGGCACCAGGTGGAAAAACACACTCAGGTCAAATATGCAAGTAGAGTAGGCCACAAAATCAAGATTTACTTATATTATATATATATATATATATATATATATATATATATATATATATATATATATATTTGGCGTGAGTAATCATTCTTCTTGCGGCATAATTATCCAGCTTTTTTTTCAGAGTTGTGTCTCTAAATCCCAAGCATGTGTGTGTGGTTTATGCATATTCTATTAAGGCTAAATAAAAGATATGAGTTATTTTCCTTGTTCCTCCAACTCTTAATCAAACCAATGTTTCATTTTTATTTAGGCTAAAATAATGATTCCCTAATAAGGTTCCCATAATTCTTTCAACCTTTTGGTATTTTTATAAAGAGTATAAAAATTCTTTTTTTCGTTAAGGAGGTTTTTTTATTTTTTTAAATATAAAGAAAAGAAAGAATGTTAGCACCCCCTACACCTATCTAATGCATTGTTCTCAATGCTTAGTCATGTAAATACAAATACAATAAATAGGGGGAAGAAAAGATATCACCGTCTCTGTCGACTCCGGCCAAGTGCGAATAGGCTAAGGGGGAGCAGGAGAAGAAGAAATTTCCGAAAAGGTTATGTACAAGTATATAAGGGGTGAGCATATAAATAATAAGTATAAAGAATTTATTTTTTAATTACACCTTGTTTTTGGTGGTGTGTGGATGGCGATGGTCAGGTGCATGATGGAGCGAAATGACTCAGCACAAGTTCAGCCTGGGATGCAGGCTCAGTGGTCAAAAAGGGTTTCAGTCTTTGTCCATTCATTTGAATTCCGTGTTGCTCTTAGGATCAATAATAACTACAACACTGTGTGGGAAGACGGTGCGCACAATGAATGGTCCAGACCAACGAGTTTTCAGCTTTCTTGCAAAAATGTGAAGCCTCGAGTTATATAGTAGAACCTTGTCTCCCAGGGCAAAGCTTTTCCGGTTAATAATCTGGTCATAAAAAATTTTAGTTCTACTCTTCGTAATCCGTGCGTTCTCGTAAGCCTCGTTCTGTATCTCCTCCAACTCTGAGATCTGTAATCTCCTTAGGTCACTGGCTTTGGTCAGATCGAAATTGAATTGCTTAATAGCCCATAGGGCTTGGTGTTCTAACTCGACTGGCAGATGACAGGTTTTCTAAAAATGATTCTGTAAGGAGACATCCCCAGGACTGTCTTAAAAGTAGTGCGGTAAGCCTACAATATATCGTTTAGCTTAATCGACCATTCCTTTCGGTTTTGTCCAACAGTCTTTTCCAAAATGAGCTTGATTTTTCGATTGGTCACTTCGACCTGCCCATTTGTTTGGGAATGATACGGAGTGGATAACTTGTGAGTGATGAAATATTTTCGCATCAGAGCTTCAAAAACTCTGTTGCAAAAATGCGACCCATTATCACTAATTATCGCTCTGGGGTGCCGAAACGGGAGAAGATATTTTCCTTGAGAAATTTGTCAACCACTTTGTTATCATTGGTCTTAGTTGGCACAACTTCTACTCATTTAGAGACGTAATCCACAACAACTAAGCTGAACTGGTTGCCGAAGAAATTTAGGAATGGTCCCATGAAGTCGATACCCCAAACATCAAAAATTTTGACTTCAAGAATCGGGTTCAGGGGCATCATGTCTCTTCTCGAAATTTTCTCAATTTTCTGACAATTTGCACATGACTTGCAAAAGTGGAATGAGTCTTTGGACAAAGTGGGTCAGTAAAACCCACTTTTTAAAACTTTCTCTGCGATTTTGCGGGGACCAAAATGTCCGTCGCATGCAAGTTAATGGCAAAAGCTAAGCACACTCCTTTGTTCTTCCTCTGGTATGCTTCGTCGAATAATCTGGTCGGGACAATACTTAAAAATATATGGCTCTTCCTAGAAGAAGTACCATAATTGGGCAAAGAAATGACACTGGTCTTGCTTTATCCAGTCAGCGGGTAATTGTCCTGTGGCCAGCTAATTGACTATGTCCGCATACCATGGTTTCTTGAAAATGGTCAAGATGTGCTCGTTTGGGAAATCCTCATTGATCAGAGCTTGTATTTTCAGTATATTTGGAATTCTTGACAGATGATCAGCTATCACATTTCTACACCTCATTTATCCCAAATTTTCAGGTCAAATTCTTGAAACAAATGGATCCACCGAATCAATTGGGCTTTTGCTTCCTTCTTGGTCATGAGGATTTCAATGCCGAGTGATCCATGAAATCATCGTTTTGATCCTAACAAGTAAGGCCGGAACTTTTCTAACGCAAAGATAACGGCCAAGAATTCCCTCTCGGTCGTTGTATAATTCTGTTGGGCGTCATTCACCGTCCTACTAGAGTAATAGATTACGTGCTGCCTATTGTCGATGCGCTGTCCAAGAACAGCACCGATAGCAAAATCAGAGGCATCGCACATGATTTCAAATGATTATGCCTAATCAGGAGCAGAAATAATAGGCACAGTTATAAGATCTTGCTTAAGCTTCTCTCACGATTTGAAATATTCATCATTAAAATCAAAGGGCATGTCCTTAGCGAGCATGTTGGTTAAGGGCCTAGCGATTTTGCTAAAATTCTTAATGAACCGTCGATAGAACTCAGCATGTCCTAGAAAGGATCTGATATCCTTGATGCTTTTGGGTGGTGGAAGCTTAGCAATCACTTCTACTTTTACCTTGTCCACTTCAATTCCTCTCCTAAAAATCTCATGGCCTAAGACTGTTTTCCATATATTTGCAAAGGGGAAAACTTACAATAAAAAGGGTTTGAGGAGCTAAATTACAAGTATTCTTAAAAAGATTACAAGTAGATCTTCTCAGAGATTCTGGAGAAGTGTGCCGATAGGAGTCTGGTCAGCGTGCGACCACTTTGTCCCTTTGACGATGCGAGCGATGAGATTCCCTTCTCGCCTGGTTTGGGGAATCAGAGAACAGAAGGTTGGTAGAACCTTCTTGTTACTTCTCAAAATCGCCTTCAATTAGGAATTCCTTCTCGCCTGGTTCTGAAGATTCCTTGAGAGGAAGGTATTAGGGTATCATCACCCTGATTAGAGAAGCAATTCTCTAAAAGTCTCTGAATTCAAGAGCGCACGGTGCGTCGTGAAGAAGCCTCTGCTTGTGGAGTCCTCTCTCGAGCGTATCGCGTGTGTTTTTGGAGCCTGTGCGTGGTCTCTCCTTGTACCCCTGATGGGCTATTTATAGGGAGAGCAAGGGTATAATCGTCCCTTGAAGATATGGAAACAGATTGAATCAAATCTGTTTAAATCTGGAAAGTAGCTTTACTGCGAGGCTAGGATCAGCTTCTGCGAAGCTAGAAATGGCAGGTCGGTTGATCTTCTTGATCTGTTTTGATCCTTTCCGTATTGTTGAAGGATTTTCCCTGATCTCCTTACTCATTTTAAGAGAGTCAAGAGATTGTGGCAATCAACTGCCGAATTTGATCTCTGATTTGATCTTAATTGGATTTGATCTGATTAGATCTGATCTCATCTGGAGATTTGATTGGTCAAAGGTTGACCGTAGCAGACCAATAGTGGCGCTGCCCGCCTTGAACTCACAGCGGAGCTGGAGGTAGTTTCTGGCGAAGTCCGAAAGAAACTCTTCGGTGGAGCTAGAAGTTATATGTGGCGAGGCTATCATATACCCTTTCTGCGCAGCTGTGTATGGCTTCAGGGCGGAGCTGACTTCCTCTGGCGAAGCTATGAGTTAGCTTCCTGGCGAGGCTTTAAATGGCTTCAAGGCGAAGTCGGGTGATCCTAGCCTCTCAAGCGAGGCTATCCCTTTGGGCTCATGTGATGCTAAGTGCTAGCATCTTTAGACCTGCTGAGGTCTGTTTAGAAATAATCCAGGTTCACTGTCTGCTTGCTGGATCAGTGGAGTCCAAGTTGCTTCCCTGTCCCTCGGAGATGGGTGAAAACTGGTCTTCAGCTCGTCTGTCACTTGTCTTTTGTAAATGTCAACAAGTTTAGACATTGTTCGGACCAATAAAAATCTTGTCTTTTTTAAGTGTCAACAAGACCCCCTTCAAAGTTTTCAAAAGTCTGCGATGGCTCAGACTTTGAAATACTTTGAACTGCTTTGATTGGTGATGTGTGGAGTATGAACGTCGCCATAGTGGTTGAGTTCAGCTTCACTTTGAATCCTGCTTTGGGATGTAGATTCGCCGAGGAATCATGTCAATTCGCGTCTGGGTAGCTTCGCGGCTAGTTAAGTTCGCTCTGGAACATCTGTTGCTTTTTCAAGGCCAACTGTCGTGGGCCGGTTACGAGAAGGATTACTTCTTCTCTCGCACTGATCGAGGAAGATATTCTTCCCTTGTGCATTTCCGAGGGAGGATATTCACTTTCTTCAAGGCGCCATGAGTGCCTTTATGAGGGAGACGTTTCTTCCTTTGCACGGTTCCAAGGGAAACCATCCCTTTTCTCAAGGCGCAGTAAATGCCTTAAATGTGCTCGTGCTTCCACGCTTGAGACGGCAGCGCTCAGGCCATGGGGCCTATAAATAGGACACTTGAGGTCCTCTGAAGAGAAGTCATCTGCTCTTCTCCTCTTCTTGGTTGAGAGAGATACTCAGATCTCTGAAGTAGTGGGAATGCCCACTCTGGTTATTACCCGGCCAAGAACCGGTAAGTCTCGATCATCCAGAGACTTTACCAATAAACCTTAGGGAGTTCGTCTCCCTTAGTTTAGCTTTAGCTTTAATCAACTGCTTCAGGGATTAATTTCCTTTGTTCTCCACTTAACTGATCTGCAGAGAAGGATTTCAGCATAGCTTCCCAGCGAAGCTATCATCTTGACTTGATCAGAGAAAGATTACTGCATGTTAAGTTCGCTACACAGGCAGAACTTGGGACTTAGTTTCTTCAAAGTTGAGCCAGTCTTACCATATAGGTGGGGCTAAGACTGTGTCCCACAGGATCAGTCTGGCTTAGCCATATAGGCGAGGCTAGGACTTGGCGTTTGCTGAGCTAGCCCATCATTGCTGTGCAAGCGAGGCTTATCCTCTGCTTTAACTGAAATCGGATTGCTTCGCCCCAAAGAATCTGACTTAGTGTTTTTGCAGCTTCTCCCGTGTTTAACTGCTAATCTGTTCTGATTTACATTGCAGTGAGCTATGTTCGCCAATCTTGTGACTTGATGAAAGAGACCGAAAAGTTGCCTTATGCTTCCCCGGTTGAAGCTTTACTTTTAAGCAGGAGGAACAAACTGGGGCAGCTGATGTGTGTCCCAGAGGCTGTTGGCAATCGCTTATCCGAGATGATTCCTTTTGAGGCGAGGCTGGTAGCAGCTTATCCGAGATGATCCACTTCGGGAAAGCGGACATCACAAGTAAGGTCGCGGATCTTCCATTGCCAATTTTCATCAAAGAAGATCCAACCTGCTGGTGGCGATCAGTCCTTTGCCAATTTTGATTGCGGAAGGTTCAACTTCCTGGTGGCACAATCTGTCCCGGTGGCAGAATCTGTCCTGGTGGCACCATCTGTTCTGGTGTGAAGGATTACGGTCTTGTGCAGAAGGAAGGCCTTTCGTGTCCAGTTGGTCCGGCTTGGAAGCAGATAAAACCACTTATATGCTTTTTGCGCAAATGATCCTGCTGAGCAACTGAATCTGTTGTACGAAACACAACCTTGATGTAATATCAATGTACCTTTCCTTTTAAATCAATGAAAGTTCATTTTCTGCTCATCTGGTTTCTGTTTGCCTTCATTGAGAATTTGAGAACACTTGAATCAGTCAGGCAGGGTTTAACTTCACGCGAAGTTAAAGACAGGATCCTTTTTGAATGAGTTCCCGCGAAGCTGGCATGTTCGCGAACTGTGCCTTTAGCGGAGTTAAGGCAATCCTTTTGGCGAAGTCATTGATATATTGTGCGAAGTCCGCATTTTAACTCGTGGAGAAGTTAGCCCTTAGTGGGGCTGAATCAGCGCTTCTCAGGAAGGCGCTTTAGGCGCCGTTTTAAATTAATTTGAACGACAGCCTGTACTCTTTTCGAGGCGTCGTTTCAGGCGATCATCGACCTATAAAAGCCCGGTCGGGCTGAGAGAGAAAGTCATCATTTCTCTTTGAATTTTCCAGAGCATTTGACTCTTTTCTTCTTTCTTCTTCATTCAAGAGTTTAAGAACTTCCACAGTTCTTCAATGGCACCCAGGAGACGAGCGGGAAAAGAAGTGGCAACTTCTGCAGCGGAGGGTCCTTCTCCTCCTCAGGTCATTGAACGACCAATCGCTGGTAGGAAACTTTCCCTTTCGATTAGAGACTGCCGTCTCTCTTTAAAGTTGATGTCTGGCTGTCTTTGGATGAACCCAAAAAATGATCAATTATGATCTGATGCTCTTAAGGAATTTGGTTCCCTGAATTTTCTCTTTGATTTCTTGATTGGGGATCTAAGAACTGAAGAGTTCTTCTTTAAGCTTCCAGGCGAAGCTATCCCTTAGGCTATCACATCCTGTGAATGATAGGGTGCGAAGCTATCCTCTGGAAAGGACCTTAATGCCCTTCTAACGAAGTTAATCCTTAGGGCTGTGCCGCCTTCTGCTTAAGCTTTTCGAAACGAAGCTAACACTTGGACATTTTCTGCGAAATGCGGACTTGACTGTGAGGCTAAGCTTTGTTGAAGCTATCGCCTTGCTAGCTTCATTCAAAGGGCGAGGCTATGCCTTGGCGAAACTTGTGCCTTTGTATTCGCTTGGCTGATGAACTAATCATGATTCTTCTTTGCTTCTGCAGTGCACTACACTCCTGGTCCTTCGAACAATCTATTTGGGATGACCAGGGGATTGGACGGCAATATCAGCCTGCAATTCCGAGGGCAGGCTTCTCTGTTAGTGAGCGAAGCTCTCTCGTTCGAGACACGCTTATTTATGGTGGTGATCAATACACCACGAGGAGTATTTTGACTACGGCTCCCCTTGAAGATATTGACCGTCGAACTTATAGGAAGCCCGACTTCATGTTCGGGGATGCCGCACCAGATCCTGATCACCAACTACTGGCAGGGGAAGGGCAGTGGGTTTTTCAGTTGGATGGTAAGAAGTTCTACCTTCCGTCCAACAAGCGTCATTTTCTTTGTCTTCCTTCCAGTGCGCGACGCAGGCTCGAAAGATGTTGTGGGAAGTGAGCCGGAGTACTGACTCTGTCCACATAGGGAAATTGATGCTTCAGTCTCCTGGTTATGCAAGAGCGGGGCCTCCTCGTTGCGTAATGGGTCTACATCTTGGGAATGTGTCACGAGAGATCCCAGTGGGAGAAAATCCTGCAGTGGCGCTGACCTTTGGCAACCAATTCTGCAAAGTTAACGGGAACTACCCAGCCACTGACTTCAGGACTCCAGGCTGGATTCACCCTCCGAAAGCATGGTGGAGGGATTTAACTGTATACATCCTCGCTCATTTCAAGGAGGATCTGGAGAGGCTAAACCTCTATGAGGCCGTCAGGGCGACCTGTCACGGTATTGAGATGAACGTGGCGTGCTTCTACGCCATCTTTGAATTGTATTGCCCAGCTTCAGGGACTTTCTTCACCCCTGTTGGCGAATTGGGTATGGCCTTGCATGAGATGTGGGAAGTCTCTGCTCTGCCTTTTGGGTCTCTTTCATATGAAGAATACTTCCCGTGCGAGGCAGAATTGGTGCTTCTGGAGAAGCAGGAGCCTGCCTTGTTCGAGACTTACCGGGAGTTAATGTGCCACTTATACATTTGCTCCAGTATGCATGGGGGCAGTAAGGGAACTTCCTATAGCTTGAAGAGCTGGGGAGATTATTTGTTCCCAGATATGGAGAACACTCCTGAAGAGGCTCACTGTGGAGTCACTGTCGAAGACATCTTTGACCGGATGCAAAAGCACTTCCAAGGGGATCTAGTTGTGAAGGAAGACGATGGTCCATATGAGAAGGGTGATGTCCTTCGAAGTTTCCATCATCAGGCTCGCCGGCCGATGTCCCGGAAGGCACTGCTGGCTGGCTTCTTGACAGTCTGGCTGAAGAGGTGCGTGGTGCCGTCTTCGTCGGGTGATGTCATTCATCCGAACGTCCTGCTGCCTGCTGTTCGTCTAGTCTATGGTCGTCCTCTGGGTCTTCTTCCGGCCATGGTGTGCTGTATCCAGAGAGGCCTTCGCGCCTTAACGGAGGCTTTTTGCAGGCCGCCAATGACGAAGCGTAGGAAGGGGATCATTTTGCCCCGCGACGGACCTAACCCCAGAGTGGGTCTGCCGTACACTTATTTAATGGCGTGGTTCGCCCTGCACTGTCCCTCTTTGATTGAAGCTGGAGAGGACCCCCCGAAGGTGTTCGAATGGCGCTCCTCCGCCGATTCGAAGGATGCTCATGGCAGAAGACTTACGTGGCTGAAGCCCGTAAATTAGTGCGTCGCTATGACGTCTATAGTCTCTTCCGCTGTTTTCCCGTATTCGGGATGCAGACTATGACGAGGAGTTCAAAGATGCGGGGGAAGGGCAGTCATCCTTGAGCCGGGAATTTTTGAGTGGCTAGTCTGTAGAATCACCTAGAGGGGGGGTGAATAGGTGATGGCTAATCTAATGGTCACTTAATGCCAAATAATGCGGAATTAAAAACTATTATGACCTAAACAAACTATTTAAGCTAAACACCACGTATAACACAAGAGTGTAGCCGAATTCCCCGTGAAGGGCTCTGGACTAACTCCTCTAGATTTCCCTAGATAAGGGTTGAGGTGTCGCGTTGGCTCTCTTGGTTAAATACAAGTGTTAGCAAACAACCCAAGCATATATCAATTAGGCACACAAGTATATCATGCATATAAAGATAAACACAATAAAGGAATGCAAGATATAAACAAGAGACAAAGAGAGAGAGAGAGAGAGAGAGAGAGAGAGAGAGAGAGAGCAATCGCAAACACAAGGGATTGTTTCGAGGTTCGAGCACACTTGCTCTACATCCCCGCCTTCGACACACGAAGGATTTCCAATGCTTGATCCCAAGGATCACTCCTGCAACTCCGTGCCGCAAAACACACAATCCTCGGACTCTCTAGTCCCGTACACACCGCAAGCTCACTAGCTCGCCGAGGCCGCACCTCAAACAACAAGTTTCGCACCCGAACTCGAAACACCGCGGACACACACGTCCGCCTCCTCAAGAAACAAGAAAAGATCTCTTAGTGATCTAAACACTTTGATCACCAATAAAAACTCTCACTACAACACTCCTATAAGAAGAATAGCAATGGATAGCTAAAGTGTATGTGTGAGAAAAAAACAAGGAAAGAGATGGTGGAGGAAAACTCAAGAAAATCTCTTTAACACTCTTGATAAACTCTCCTTTTGATTGGAAATATTTGCTCTAAAACAAGTGGGAGAAAACCTCTTAAAAGAGTTGGGAAAACTGGTGAAAAATCCACTTGAAAATCTTAATCAAAACAGCCCCCAAATGCCCCATTTTATAGAGTCTGGAAAACTAGCCGTTGGGGTTGTCAGAACTGCCGGTCGACCGCCCGGTCGACCGCCAACGGTCAGAAATCCGACCGTTGGGGCTGCGGTCGACCGGGCCCGGTCGACCGAACCTCTGGAACAGAGAGCAGACTCTCTGTCGGTCGACCGATCCGGTCGACCGGGGTTTTCCAGAGAGCAAAGCTCTCTGGCGGTCGACCGTCTCGGTCGACCGGCCCTCCAGTGCACAAGGCGTGCACGCTGTGCACGTCGGTCGACCAGACGGTCGGCCGACTTCAATCTGCGTCGACCGCCCCGGTCGACCGGTTGAAGCCTGGTCAGGGAACTTAAGGGATTACAAACTAAGTCATTTGGTTCAAATAAAATCCCATAAAATACTGAAAAATCTACAAAAAATAGTTTTACCAATATACTTTGATAAACAAACATGCTTGCACAAAATCAAGGCATGTTACAAAGATTTGGACTATTTTTGTAATATGGAAAAATTGGCTCAAATGAAAACAGTATTTTTCCAAACTTATTTTCCAAACTTTGTTTTCCCAAAACATCTCTAAATACAAAAACAAGATATTTAAACAACTTTGAAAGCATAGGGTGTATGGATATGATCCACTACACAAACATGGTGAAATATCTATGTTTTTGACATTAAGCTTTAAACATGATTTTGGATAAAAGATATGTATATAAGAAATTCCAAAAACCGAAAAGTATTTTTCCAAAGTAAAAATTCTTTTCCAAAACAAACTAAATCAAGAGTGTGTGTGTATATGATACTTGAGCAATCCCCAACTACTCTATCCTTTACATTTTATCTAAAAGTAAAATCTTCTAAAACAAACCTAGACACAAGTCTTCATTTTCTTGAAGTCTTCACTTGAAGCCTTCTTGACTTGGTCCAAACACCGTGCAAGCTCCAAAACTTGACTTCAAATCCTTTGTTGAAGCTAACCTACTAAGATATGATAATAAATCTGTCACTAATTAAACACAAGATCATTAGTACAATAACTACATGAGTTGATCATCATCAAAACTAGAGTGATGGGCTTTCGGGCCAACATAGTCAGCATCCGGCCCTCACATCTATTATACCGGAGCGGGGACATCTGCTACTTGGAGCCTTATGCTCCAAGTCGGTTTGCTCGGCAGTTTGGATATGACCAACTGTATGTGGGCAACCAAAATCTCCATCTGGCTTTCATGGGGAGTCTCATTGATTGGGCCCGTGCCTGGCGATTTTTCATTGCGGGCTGTTACCGAGGCGCGGTTGCGTATGCCGTTGAGGACTCCTAATCTTCTAATGACCCTGTGCTTCTGCCAGTGGTATGCAACTTCAACTCCACACCCTTGGATTCAAGGCTAACAGCTCTGGTGTGAAGTTAATTTCTCAGCGGCTAAAGCGAAAGGTCTCTGAGAGAAGGGAAGGTAAGAGGGTTCGCGCCCCAGGCATAGAAGAATTCGTTGCCGTGGATGACAGCGAAGCCTCGGATGCGGAAAGTCCTCGCTTGAAGCGGAGGCAGGTGCCGAGACTCTTGCAGCCGGTTCTGGCGTGATGGGGACAGCTCCCCCAAGACATGTAGAAGAAGCAGAGGAGGAAGGTTCTGATGCCCCTCTCAAGCGCAAACGGACAGATGGGTCTCGTAGGAAGCAGTTGGTGAAGAAGCCTCGTCACCAAGCTCCTACGATTGTCGTAGAGGGTGAACCCTCTGCAGCGTTTCCTCCTGCTGCCCCATTAGTAGTTGAACCGTCGGTTGCTGAACCGACTACTGGCGAAGTTGCTCCGGACTTAGGTAAGATCAGCTTCGTCTTTGTAATATATCTTCCATGTGTTCGGACTGCTCATTATTTGCTTTGTGATTCAGGCACCGAGGCGGTGAGAAGTTCGAGAGCTAGGGCCGTCGGAGAACAAGGGGAACATTATGATCCTCTGTCCGCTTACAACGAGGGTGATGAGGCCGGCTATTTTGCCGTCCCGGAGGAATCCGGAGGTGATGGAGCTGACGTTGGTCCTTCGGGCGCTGGGACTTTCAAGGGAAGTCCTATAGCGTCAAGCTCTTTTGGGTGGTCCACAGAAGATTCGGCAAGCGAAAGCGGGCCGGCCATTCGTGTTGACTCCGCAAAGGACTTTCCAATGGAGCCCGTAGAAACTGATGCGGCTGCCAAGATGTTTGAGGCGACATCATCCTTTGGTATTGTTCCGACCTTTTTGGCTTTTACTATTTATTGTGTCTTACCTAAACACAATTTTGTTGCAGATGTTCCGCCTCGGGGTGCGTCAACTTCAAGGGAACCAGACGATCTTCCGGAGGGGTCAAGGGGTGACATGAGCACTTCGACCGCGGTGGATGCTGCTGTGTTGGATGCTTTGTATGGTGACCTGCCCCCTTATCGGCCTGAGCCAGCCCGAGGAACAGAAGTTGAAAGGGCGGTAGTCCCGGAAGTGTCCTCACTCCCAACTATATCAATGAGTGAGGTGCCATCAGTTTTGCCAGGTGCGGAGCTGAGGGTGATTACAAGCCCTACTCCCCAACCCTGGTGGTTGAGCCTGCGGTTCAGGAGATGGTTACTAGTCCTACCTCAGTGGTGGCTAGTGTACTGGTTTCAATGAAGACTCCGCCGAGATCACCGATGACCTGTCATGCTGCTGCAGCCAGTGTTCCTGCCGTTCCTTCCACAGTGGTGTCAACCAGGCTGGTGGATTTTTCTGAGGCTGTCCATCTACCAGAAGTGGCCGAGGTTGAAAATGATTTTATAGGTGACATAGTGAATAGCTTTTATAAAGTCTTGAAGCGATCTATCGATCTGGTCTTGAAAGGCTCGACTATGCCATTTTCTAAATAAAAGTGGTCCTTTCCCGCAGTATTGAAAGTATTCGGGACTTTGGAGGGGATAACCAGGCCGCTGCATTAGAGCTTCTGGTAGACCAGTTTGAGAGGGACGTAGAGGAATGGCGCCGTCTTAGCCGCTCAGACCTGGAGTCTTCGGTTAATGAGCAGCTTGCGCATCTTGTCGCTCAAATGCATGAAGCCCGTCTTGCTGCTCAGAAAGCCGCTAAGGCTATTTCTTCGGACTTAAAATCCTTGGAGACAAGGAGGATAGGGCTCGGGGACGCTATCGATGCTTCTAGCAGTGCTCTTCTTGACGCTGAAGATAAAATCAAAAAGTCCAAGGAGATGATCAGGAAGGCAAATCTTCTCTTATCCAAGGCTGAAACTGTACGTCTTGAAGAGATTGCGCGGCTTGAGCAACTCAAGCTCAGAGTGATGAGGTTTCGCGGCAAGAGCTAGCTCAAAGGGCAACCTTGGCTGAAGTTGAATCTCGCTTGGCCCAGACGACGAGTTTTAATGAGACTGAACTAAGATCGCAGGCGCTTGTGAGGGCTACCGATGATAGGGAGCAAGGCTGGCCTTCCTTGAAGAACGGATCAGATCTTATGGCGTACGCTTATAGCTTGTAATATATGTGCCTTCATGTATCCCTTCTTCTCGAACTCAATAAAAATAATTTTGTTTTGACTCCCTTGTCGAACCTCCAAATTGCTTTATCTGCTGAGTTGTCGTTTTCAAGTCGTATTGCAGCCACTTGAGAACATAGTCCTTGCTGGATTGAATAATGAGACTTGGCTATCTGCCGGTTCAGAGGTCGCACTGACATAACCGGTTGAGAAGCCACCAAGCTCAAGATTAGCCTTTATGGGGCTAAAAGGGTAATACTTGTCTTTTGTAGATGTCAACAAGTATCGAGACCTATCTTTTGTAAATGTCAACAGGGCTCGAAATTGAGACTTGGCTGTCTGCTGGTTCAGAGGTCGCAATGACATAACCGAATGAGACGCCGCCAAGCCCAAGATTAGCCTTTATGGGGCTAAAAGGGTAATACTTGTCTTTTGTAGATGTCAACAAGTACGGGTGAGACCTGTCTTTTGTAAATGTCAACAGGCTCAAGGTGAGACTTGGCTGTCTGCTGGCTCAGAGGTCGCAATGACATAACCGATTGAGACGCCACCAAGCTCAAGGTTGGTGATACTTGTCTTTTGTAAATGTCAACAAGTATCGAGACCTGTCTTTTGTAAATGTCAACAGGCTCGAAATTGAGACTTGGCTGTCTGCTGGTTCAGAGGTCGCAATGACATAACCGATTGAGACACCACCAAGCCCAAGATTGGTGATACTTATCTTTGTAAATGTCAATAAGTATCGAGACCTGTCTTTTGTAAATGTCAACAGGGCTCGGAATTGAGACTTGTCTTTTGTAAATGTCAACAAGCTCGAGATTGAGACTTGGCTGTCTAATAGTTCAGAGGTTGCAATGACATAACTGGTTGAGATGCCACCAAGCTCAAGGTTGGTGATACCTGTCTTTTGTAAATGTCAACAAGTATCGAGACCTGTCTTTTGTAAATGTCAACAGGGCTCGGAATTGAGACTTGTCTTTTGTAAATGTCAACAAGCTCAAGATTGAGACTTAGCTGTCTGCTGGTTCAGAGGTCGCAATGACATAACCGATTGAGACGCCACCAAGCTCAAGGTTGGTGATACTTATCTTTTGTAAATCTCAATAAGTATCGAGACCTGTCTTTTGTAAATGTCAACAGGCTCGAAATTGAGACTTGGTTGTCTGCTGGTTCAGAGGTCGTAATGACATAACCGAATGAGACGCCACCAAGCTCAAGGTTGGTAATGGAATTTGGGAAAGGGTCTCGTTTTTACTGGTAGAAACGAGGAGAATCACTGTTATAGGTTTAATGTTAACGTAATAGCGAAATGTATATGTGGTCTTACATTCTATGGATGAGAATTGGTAAGTGATTTTGGAGGTCTCGTTTTCACGGGGAAAAACGAGGGAATCACTGTCATAGGTTTAATGTTAACGTAACAGTGAAATGTATATGTGGTCTTACCATTCTATGGATGAGAATTGGTAAGTGATTCTGGAGAGGGAATCAAATGGGAACAGGTCCCTTAGGATTTTTAGCAAATCCTCAGCTGTCAACGGGTTTGATATGTTTTTACCAACTACCGTTTGAGTCAGGCTAGCCATGCTATTCCCTCGGCATGATGAGTTGTCGAGGACTTATGTTGGACTTAAAAGCCAACATTTTACTCTATCCTTAATCGTTAAGGATGTTGGATCATCTGGTTAACGTATGTGTAACCTTGATTCTCCTTTGAGAGAACCAGTATATGGCCAGGTTCCTACTGGTTTATGGTTGCGATCTCGCTTGGAGGAAGAGAGAGGCTCTCTTTGCATGTACCTTGACATAAAGGTCTTGATCAGAGGTGTAGTGTTAACTTGATCATGAGAAGGATTCTTAATCAAGGATAATACTTCTTTAAGAACTTGCCATTGACGGCATCATGAGTAAATCACCATCTGAAGTCATAAGGCGGTATGCTCCGTTTGAATAGACTATTTCTATTACAAACGGTCCTTCCCATTTAGGCTGAAATTTGCCTTTGGTCTTATGGTCATAATCATCGGTCGTCTGACGGCTAAAACCAGGTCTCCTTCTGGAAGACCCTCTGCTTGACCTTCTTATTGAAGGCTTTTGAGATCGAGCTTGATACAACTCGATATGCTGTTGAGCTTGTAGTCGCTTCTCATCTAGGGCTTCGAGCTCTTGAAGACATAATCGATCATTGTCCTCTGATGTGATCTTAGTCATTAGAGCGACTCGCAATGACGGCATCTGAATTCTAACGGGATGACTGCTTCACACCCGTACACCAGGGAAAAAGGTGTATTGCCTGTCGGTATCCGAACCGTGGTTCGGTAGGCCCAAAGACATTCACCAAGCTTTTCGTCCCAATCTCGCTTATTCGAGGAGACGAACTTCTTGAGTAATTTGATGATCGTTTGTTGAATGCTTCCGCCAAGCCATTAGCGGCGGGATTATAGGCAGTTGAAGTCACATTCTGAATTCGGTATTTATCGCAGAACCGATAGAATACCTGGCTTATGAATTAGGGACCATTATCATGGATGATCCGCCTAGGGACACCAAATCGATGGATGACATGGTGCTTGATGAAATTAACCACATTAGAGGTTTTGACTTCAACCAGTGTATAACTTCCGCCCATTTTGAAAAGTAGTCGGTTATTGCTAGGATAAACTGG
Organism: Agave tequilana; assembly: GCA_038442645.1. Lineage (NCBI taxonomy): Eukaryota > Viridiplantae > Streptophyta > Magnoliopsida > Asparagales > Asparagaceae > Agave > Agave tequilana. The sequence goes on along the minus strand of JAVJIF010032114.1, from coordinate 110,352 downwards.
TGTCCTTTTGTCGAAGAGGGGCTGATTGGCCCTACGACATCGATTCCCCATGCTTCGAATGGCCATGAAGCAACAGTTGGGTGGAGCAACTCTGGGGGTTGGAGTATGAAGTCCGCATGAACTTGGCATGCTTTACACCTTCGTGCATATTGGATGGCATCGGCTATCATAGTTGGCCAATGGTATCCAAGCCTATGCAATCTGTCTTTAAGTTTTGGACCTGGCTGATGAGCTCCGCACATGCCGTCGTGTGCTTCTCTAAGCACTTCCTTTGCCTCTGAATTAGAAAGGCAACGGAGGAGGACACTGTCATATGAACGACGGTAAAGTGTCTTCAGAGTTGGATCGTAGTAGAAACGGAGAGACCTTCGTCTGATAGATGCCGCTTCCTTAGGATCGTCTGGCAGCAGACCATGTAAAGCATAGTCGATGAGAGGAAATCGCCAATCTCTCGGCTCAAGATCCGTTGAGATATTATAGACTTCTCTGGTTCTTAACATATGCTTAGAGCATACAAGATGTCGAGTTGCCACTGTGAGGTGATACTCGGTGTCGGCTGGCAAGGCTAGTGTTATCGCTAATGCAGCAAGAGCGTCTGCCTTGATATTTTGAGATCGAGACACGTGCCCGATATAGTAGCCTTCAAAAAGATTAGCCAATTCGATGACGTGTGATAGTAAGGCACCAAGTCTTCGTGGCGAACTTCATATTCGCCTTTAACCTAATTGATGATCAGTTTGAATCGCCATAGGCTTCGAGGTAGCGTATCCCCATTCCATGGGCAAGCTGAAGACCAATGAGCAGGGCATTATATTCTGCTACATTGTTGGAGCATGACTCTGTCAGGGAGAATGCTCTGGGAAGGACATGATTCTGTGGGGAGATAAACACGACCCCCACTCCGGCAATAATCTTGCCTTTAGGGTCCATTCGCGATGCTCCATCGAAGAACATCTGCCACACTCCTCCTTGAGGTTACATTGGAGTCGAAGACTTCGTCTGGAATATCCTCGTGAAGTTTTGAATGTTTCGGAACTGGATGAGCAGCCAAAAACTCTGCAAGGGCCTGACCTTTAACCGCCTTCTGAGGGGTAAAGATCATGTCGTATTGAGACAAAAGAAGTGCCCATTTAGCCAATCTTGAATTCAGTGATCCTGACTTTGTCATGAGAAGGCGCAAAGGATTCACTCTGGAGATGACATGTATGGTTTGGCCGACCAAATAATGTCGTGTCTTCTGAACAGCGAAGACAAGAGCTAAACACTCTTTCTCGATAGGATTGTAGCGAGATTCTGCTCCTATGAGAGTCCTGCTGAGATAATAAATGGCTTGCTCGTGACCATTGTCGTCCTTTGAGCGAGGAGGGCACTGAGAGAATAGTCCATAGCTTTTACATAAAGTAAGAATGGTTTCCCTGATGTAGGGCCACTAAGACTGGAGGCTTCGTGAGGTATCTCTTGATGTCTTCATAAGCTTCCTGACAGGCTTGATCCCATACGAAGGAAGCACCCTTTTTCATGAGTCGGGTGAACGGTTGACAGCGGCCTGAGAGATTTGCGATGAATCTTCTGATATAAGCCAGTCTGCCTTGCAAGCCTCTAAGCTCTTTGAGATTCCTCGGTGGATGCATGCTCCGAATGGCCTTGACTTTGTCTGGGTCAAGATGAATCCCTTTGATGTAACAATAAACCCAAGGAACTTGCCACTTGCCACTTTCAAGAAGGATTTTGTCGGGTTCATTTTCAGTTGATGAGCCCGCATTATATCGAACATCGTTCTCAAGTCACGAAGATGGTCGTTCTTGTTGCGGCTTTTGACAGCAATGTCGTCGACATAGCATTCTACGTTTTTCGGAGATGATCACGAAAGATTATACTCATTGCCGCTGATAGGTTGCTCCGGCGTTCTTTAGCCCGAAGGGCATCACGGTGTAGCAGTATACCCCCAAGGGTGTTCGGAACGAAGTATGTTTCTCATCGTCGGGATACATTTTAATCTGATTGTACCCTGAAAAGCCGTCCATGAAAGACATTCTTTCGAATCTACAGGTATTGTCAATCATGACATCTGTGATGGGCAGTGGGAATTCGTCCTTAGGACAAGCTGTATTGAGATCACGGTAGTCGATGCAGATCCGTATCTTCCCGTTCTTCTTGAAGACGGGAACGATATTAGCAACCCAATCTGGATGCTGTTCTTCCCGTATGAAGCCACATGCAATGAGCTTGTGAACTTCGGCTTCAATAGCCTCCATAACGTTCGGGCGGAAAACGACGTTGTTGCTGCTTAACCTGCTTGGAGTCGGGTTTAATATTCAGACGGTGCATGACTACTTGCAGATCAAATCCGGGCATATCTTCGTAGCTCCATGCGAAGACATCTATATACTCCTTTACGAGTATTATTAATTCTTCCTTTTCTGTAAGTGATAGGCTTTCACTTATAAAGATGGGCTTAGGGTGGTATTGATTACCCAAGTTGACCTGCATCACCTTGTCTTCAGTAGGTGGCTCGCGCAGTTCGAATCGCTTTTCCTATTGGAGGTCCAAATGCTGGGCCCATGGTTCCTCATCAACAGCTTCTGCGGGCTCCAATTGACTGCTTGAATTCATATTAACGGTGAGGTTTTCGAACATCATTCCCACACTGACATCTGAGTCCTATTCGGAGGATGAGGCTGAATGTGATGGGATTGGTTCGTCGTCTTTGCATTGAACCATTGCTGGCGATGTGGGTATAACGTATCCCACCCCCCTGCGTGTATTATCATAGTAGTTTGCAGGTTTGCCTTTTGGCACAAAGTTACGCATCAAACTGTGTCTTCCTTTTCCAAAATTCAGGCCCGCTCCATGCTTCAAGTCATATCCCATTTTCTTCATAATACGGCGCGCCGACCGCGCGTAATAGAAGAACTGTGGAGTGTCTAAGTCTGAACTTGAATCTGCAGCTGTGGGTCCCCGTGGTTGGGTTCTACCGAAGATTATCGGTAACTGACCTTGTTTGGACGGAGGGATCACTAGCGTGGCCCTTCTATAGCTTCCATAGGTGTTCTGGCCGCACTCGGCTTATGTAAGGGCATATGCAGAGAGCCATTTGTAATGGATTTAACCGACCCAACACTCGCAGGATAATCAAAGAAATATTATCATTAATTACCATTCACCTTCATCTTCAGAAGGAGTATTACATTTGGGATTATTAAGACATGCTATAATTGGTTCACCAATCAGAATGGCTGGCATGCCTGCTTCGGATTCTGAATCCGCCTCATTGCCACTTTCATCATCATCTGGCAATGGTTCTTTGGATGTTTCACCGGTCTCTTGATATAGGAGAGCATCAGTGAAGTAATTTTTCACCCCTTTGAATGGTTGCTTCTCAGCAAAGACAGTTCGTACTGTCGCGTCACCTTCAACATATTTGAAGCATTGGTGCAGAGTAGATGGAACGATCCAGTTAGAATGGATCCATGGTCATCCTAGTAGCAAGTTATATGACGTGTCAGCGTCAATGACATAGCATGTCACTTCTGACTTCAGGCTCCCAATTCTACAACGGAGTCGGATTTCCCAAGTGGGTGGCTGCTCCCGGCGTTGAAACCGTATATTGTAGTGGTGGTTGCGGATAACCTATACAGCGGTATGCCGAGGAAGTAGAGAAGCCTTTTGGGGATGATGCTGAGTGCGGACCCGGGTCGACTTGTATTCTTTCAATGCACGTTGAACCGATATATCCGGTGTAGTACAGAGGTCGATCGTGCTTGTTGTCTTTGAGAAACATAACTTCCACCGTGAATGTAATGGCGGGCACCTTTGATTGTGTATGATGACATTCTGGGCAAGGAGACTGAACGTCATTGCTAGGGACCTCTGGCATGTATGTCAGAAAGGATTCTGAATTGGCTAGCGCATCCCTGAGTGCTTCTCTTGTCTCTTTTGAGAGACGAAGGAGCTCGTGTATTGTGATACGAGCCGGGATATTAGCCAGCTGAGCCAATATGTCAAAATGAAAGGGCGTATCCAACCCTTGACCTGATGGTTTCTTCAACACCTGGTCGAACCGTACCTCCTTAGGCTTTTCTTTCCCTTGGTTGGAATTGGAGTGGATGCTGGCATTTGTACTGGCGTTGTTTGCTGTTGTATCTCGTCAGTAGACTTTTCATACTGCCTCAAGTATGATTTTTCGGATCGGGTGCCCGTCTGCTGAGGCGCATCGGCTTGCGTCGCGCAAGCATGCTTTTCTCCTTCTGAATCGCTGAGGGAAGCTGACGTAAGATTGCCGTCGTCTGGCAGGATGGAGATGACATTGCAAGACTTGCCCTTGAGTTGGGCTCCTTTGAATCCCGCTGTACGTCTTGGACGAGGTCTGGGTGTATCCACATGACTTCCCTTGTCTCCAATGTTAAGGGAACGAGACCCTTATTATCTTGAGTTATAGCTGAAGGATGCTTGACTTCCAACCGTGGCGCAGGGGCTGGATAGGTCCCGTCAGGAACTGTGACCTTTTGGGTACTGCCGAATTCGAGAGTCACCATATTGGCAGTGACTTTCTTCTGCTCTGTCTTCAATGTCAGAACCCCGGCATCGATTAAGGCTTGTATTCTGTCCTTGAGGACATAGCACTTGTCAGTAGGATGGTGAATCATCCTATGGTAGAGACAGTATTTGGGATCATTTGTGCGTCCTATTTTATTAGGACGTCGAGCATCTGGTAACTTCATTTTATTCCCTTTGTGGAGCAGATGGAATATCGTGACCACCTGATCGTCTTTGAAGGAGTACTGTTTTGGAGGGAACTTAGGCTCCTGATTGTTGAAGCCGCTCTTCTTGGCCTTCGACTGCACGTCCCCGGACAATTCAACAGACATAGTCTCTTTCCCTTTGGCTTGAGAAGACTGCGGCAGGTCGCTACGTCCTTTACTGTTCATACCCCATTTGCCTCTAGGGGGATGGTTCGAACTTTTTAGCCGACTTTTCGGCTATCTCAGCTTGTTCGACCAATTCTTTCCAAGTGTGGCCTTGACAGCCCCCATGCGAACTTCTACCTGGTCCAAGAAGTTGTGCCTACACGTCTATAGGAGCATGGGTAATGGCATTCCTGCTGGGCACATCAAAGACAGATTTCTGAACCGCTCAATGTAGTCACGGACAGATTCGCCCTCCTTCTGCACGGTGGAGAGGAGCTTGTCCATGGATACCTCGGTATCGTCCTCATAGAAACGAGAAAGGAACTGGGTTTCCAGGTCGATCCAGGAATTGACAGAGCCCGGAGGGAGACTTCGGAACCAGTCAAATGCCCCCCCTTTAAGGTGCCAATGAACAGCCTAGCCATGATGGCGTCGTTGCCTATAACATTACCAATCTGAGACCGAAAATAGTAGATGTGCTGATTTGGTGAACTTTTACCATCATACGTATGCAACGTCGGTGGTTTGAACTTTGGTGGATATGGCACTGAATCCCACTCCAATGGGTAAGGACGGACTGCCCCTACTTTCTTTAATTCATCCTTCTGAGCTAGGGATGCAATTTGAGCTTGGAGGCCTTTAAGGACTTCGGCGTCTAAGGAAGAACCCTCCTTGGATTTCTCCGTCTTTGGCTACTCATTGCTGAAATGTTCCTCCTCATCGTGATTGCTCCCGGCGTCATTGTCATTCCGATTGCTGAGGAGTTGAGCAAGCATCTGTTGAATGTTGTCCAGAACTTCTTGCTGAGTCTTGGAAGTTTGCTCCTGAGCTTCCAAACGTCGACGAAGGTCGTCGTTAACATTATCAGCCATGTTGACTGATGCTCTGTTTGTTCGCACTGAGCTGACGGTCGCCGAAGAGGCATACCCATTATCTTCATCTTCTTCATCCGATGGTTGGAGTGATCTCCTGGGCTCCGGTGAGGCTAGGGCCGTTGAGGAGGAAGACTGTTCATAACTGTAGGGTATCGCCACCCTAGATCGGGTGTTTCGGAAAACACCCTCTTCATGCACCAAGACTTCGCCTAAGCCTGGGCTGTAATCTGGATCTGGGGAGCTGTAGGGGGTGTCGTCAGATGCTTGTCTTCCCCGCACAGCTCTCGTCCCCTTCCGGTCATGTTGATGGATGCAGAGGGTAGATCTCGCGAGATGCTCCTTTTATGATGCTTCATCGGAGCTTGCGCCGTCAATCGATCGAAAACTGATCGTTGGCCTAGAGGAGTGGCGAGGATGGGTCCTAGCGGCAATGAACTGAGTGGACTGTCACCAGCTGACATCCCTTTTGTTGACAATAGGGGGAAGTGGTCCGGAAAGACTCCGACTTCCGTTTGTTCGCCAAGAGTTCCCGCAAGTCAGGCCCATTAGAGCCTGAACAATCCCGCGTAGAAGCCCTTTTGGTGCGTTCATAGGATGATGTCCCGTTCCTCTTATCCCTGCAGAAGGGATTAACACTGAATAGTACTTCAACTCTAGTTTCGCCAACAGGTGTAAGCTTAGTGCCTGACGAACTGGAGAGCGGAGCACGCTGTGGTGCATTACCCGCTATGCTGCTGCGAAGGCGATTAGCCTTGGATAGTACTTTGTCTCTAGCTTCGCGGTCATGAACCCTGCGCGTACGCTGTGGTACAGTAGCTTCGCTCATTAGAACGAGGCCGGCGCAAGGCGTTGCTGCTCTTGAATTGGGCGACGGTATGATTGCCGTCGTGACTTCGCGGCTGGCAGCATTGTCGGAGCAGACAGGCATCTTGCCTTTTTCTTCGCGAGAGAAACGCGGTTTTGGCGTAGCTACGCCTGAAGCTTTGCCCAGAGCCTTCTGTTTTGGCCTCCACATCTACTTTGACAAGGGAGACTTAGGTTCGCAAGGAACCTGACAAGCCACACGCGAGGCTGAAGGGTGTTGGCAGAATTCTGCTTCTGGTTTCTGTTCTAAAACCTTGGTCATGGAGACCTTCCTATGCTTCCGTGCTCGAAGCATTAGGCCACCCCCAGAGAGGACTTCTTCGAATTTTCCTTGATCGAACTGAACCACCAAGTTCTCGAAAGTGCAGGACTTGGTTGCGGGCGTGCTTCCTTGTTACGCCAGAGAACCGCGGTAGGTTCGCAGAGAACCTTTTCTGTCTCCGCAGAGACTTTCCTTGAAGATTTAGCCAGATGGGCTCTGGCTGCAACGGCTTTTCTGAATTCAGAGTTAGACCCGAAGGTCTGTTCGTCGCATTGCGACACTTGATTCTCGGCAGTGGAGAATTTATTCCCCAGCGGAGTCGCCATCTTGTTTTCCATATATTTGCAAAGGGGAAAACTTACAATAAAAAGGGTTTGAGGAGCTAAATTACAAGTATTCTTAAAAAGATTACAAGTAGATCTCCTCAGAGATTCTGGAGAAGTGTGCCGATAGGAGTCTGGTCAGCGCGCGACCACTTTGTCCCTTTGACGATGCGAGCGATGAGATTCCCTTCTCGCCTGGTTCGGGGAATCAGAGAACAGAAGGTTGGTAGAACCTTCTTGTTACTTCTCAAAACCGCCTTCAATTAGGAATTCCTTCTCGCTTGGTTCCGGAGATTCCTTGAGAGGAAGGTATTAGGGTATCAGCACCCTGATTAGAGAAGAAATTCTCTAAAAGTCTCTGAATTCAAGAGCGCACGGTGCGTCGTGAAGAAGCCTCTGCTTGTGGAGTCCTCTCTCGAGCGTATCGCGTGTGTTTTTGGAGCCTGTGCGTGGTCTCTCCTTGTACCCCTGATGGGCTATTTATAGGGAGAGTAAGGGTATAATCGTCCCTTGAAGATATGAAAACAGATTGAATCAAATCTGTTTAAATCTGGATAGTAACCTTGCTGCGAGGCTAGGATCAGCTTCTGTGAAGGTAGAAATGGCAGGTCGGTTGATCTTCTTGATCTGTTTTGATCCTTTCCGTATTGTTGAAGGATTTCCCTTGATCTCCTTACTCGTTTTAAGAGAGTCAAGAGATTGTGGCAATCAACTGCCAAATTTAATCTCTGATTTGATCTTAATTGGATTTGATCTGATTAGATTTGATCTCATCTGGAGATTTGATTGGTCAAAGGTTAACCGTAGCAGACCAATAGTGGCGCTGCCCGCCTTGAACTCACAGCGGAGCTGGAGGCAGTTTCTGGCGAAGTCCGAAAGAAACTCTTCGGCGGAGCTAGAAGTCATCTGTGGCGAGGCTATCATATACCCTTTCTGCGCAGTTGTGTATGGCTTCAGGGCGGAGCTGACTTCCTCTGGCGAAGCTATGAGTTAGCTTCCTAGCGTGGCTTTAAATGGCTTCAAGGCGAAGTCGGGTGATCCTAGCCTCTCAAGCGAGGCTATCCCTTTGGGCTCATGTGATGCTAAGTGCTAGCATCTTTAGACCTGCTGAGGTCTGTTTAGAAACAATCCGGGTTCACTGTCTGTTTGCTGAATCAGTGGAGTCCAAGTTGCTTCCCTGTCCCTCGGAGATGGGTGAAAACTGGTCTTCAGCTCGTCTGTCACTTGTCTTTTGTAAATGTCAACAAGTTTAGACATTGTTCGGACCAATAAGAATCTTGTCTTTTTTAAGTGTCAACAAAGACAATCCTCTTTCTCACCATGAAATGACATTTCTCCCAGTTCAGAGTTAGGTTATTTTCCTTGTACTTTGCAGAACCAACTCAAGATGATGAAGACATTGTTCAAATAAATCTCCGTAGATGGAGAAGTCATCCATGAAAATCTCAAGAAAACGTTCCACCATGTCGGAGAACAAACTGAGCATGCACCGTTGAAATGTCGCGGGAGCATTGCACAATCCAAAGGGCATGCGACGGTAGGCGAAGGCTCCAAATGGGAGGCGAACGTAGTCTTCTCCTGATCTTCTGCAGCAATGGGGATCTGATTATATCCCGAGTACCCATCTAGAAAACAATAGTACTCATGTCCAGCCAATCGTTCAAGCATTTGATCGATGAAGGGTAGTGGGAAGTGGTCTTTACGAGTGGCCGCATTCAACTTTCTATAGTCTATACAAATACGAACCTTGGTAGGCAGTCTTATTTGCACCAACTCTTTCTGCTCATTCTCAAGCACCGTAAAACCAGCTTTCTTGGGAACCGCATGAACGGGCTAACCCATTGACTATCATAATAGGATAAATGATCCCATTGTCTAATAATTTCAAAATTTCTATTTTTACAGCCTCTTGCATGAGTGTGTTAAGCCTGCGCTGGGGGTCCCTCCTAGGAACCGCTTCATCGGTTAAGTGAATTCTATGTTGAACTATTGTTGGACTTATCCCCTTGATATCTTTCATGGTCTATCTAATGGCTTCCCTATGTCTCTTCAAAATAGACATCAAGCTGTCCTCTTGTTGCTCAGTCAGATGGGATGCTATGATGACTGGCAGGGTTTCTCTTCCGCACAAGTAGGTGTACTTGAGGTGTTCAGGTAAGGCTTTCAACTCTAGGGAAGGTGTTGATTCATTGGAGGTGATATCTGAAATTTTGATCCTGGAATGAGGTACACTCGGGCTTGATGCCCAGTCCACTGCCGAATCTACGATCTGATCTAGATTGAAATCCTTAGACTCCAGATTAAACTCATTCTTTGTTTCCATCTCCATGCTTTCTTAATGCTCACTGGTCAAATTTTCAATGGAATTAACCTTAAAAAATCTGATCATTGATATCCCTGAGTTGTCTATCAAGATTGAAGACATTGACTTCATTCGTCATGTCTCCAAAGGTCAATCGCATGGACCCGTTCCTACAGTTGATTATGACATTGACTGTAGCAAGGAATGGGCATCCTAAGATGACCGGAGTTTGAGACCGCGAATTTGACACAGGTTGGGACTCAAGCACAATGAACTCAACGGGGTAGATGAAATTCCCGACCTGGATAAGGACATTTGTGATTTTTCCCCTGGGGATTTTCATAGATCGATCTGCTAACTGAATGGTGACTCGAGTTGGACTCATCTCGCCCAACCTGAGTTGCTGGTATACTGAGAGAGGTAGCAAGTTGATACTTTGCTCCTAGGTCAAGTAGTACTCTGCTAATTTCTGTTTGTCCTATAGTGCAGGAAATTGTAGGACATCCGGGATCTTTGTATTTCACTGGAATGGGACCAGACAGAATTTCGCTTATATTGGTTGCCAAGAACGCTTTCTTGGGCACATTCGTCTTTCTCTTTTTTGTACACATATTTAAGAAATTTGGCATAAGCTGGGACTTGTTGGATAGCATTAAGAAGAGGCACATTCAGTTTGACCTGATTAAGCATCTCAAGTATTTTCTCCATGTGCATATTCTTATTATTGTTTCTAAGCCAATTAGGGAATGGTGCTACAGGCTTATGAATTTGTTCAGCAGTTGTGGCCTCGTCAGACATTTTGGGAGTAGATTGGGAGGAGCTATCAGATGTGGAAGCAAGAGCAGGAACAATGTGAGTGGGATTTTTCTGCTGGTAAACCTGATTGTTCACCTTCTTTCCAGATCAAAGTGTGTGAACAACATTGCACTGGTTGATCGACGGATCCTGAATTTCATACGCCTGATTGGAGTTCTTAGGGTTAACTAGCGGCTGACTAGGTAAAGTACCCTTTGGCTTTCACTTAGAGAGCTAGCTAATTGGCTCATTTGTATTTCCAATCTCGATATAACCTGTGAATGGTTGTTCAATATTTGTCCCTGATTTTACATGAAGGCGGCTTGGGATTTCATAAAAGCCTCCACGCTTTCCTCTAATTTACTGAATTTATTCTCAATTGGTGAACTTTGGTAGGAGGAAAATGAAGTTTGACTGGGAAAATTCGTTGGATGATTGGGATGGTGGAGATGATTGGGGAAATTTGGCCTAGGAGAATTGTTCTAGGCCCAAGAGAAATTTGGGTGATTTCTCCAACCGGGATTGTATGTTTGCAAGTAAAGATTATATGGCGGCCGTGAGTAGGCCGCATTCATGTGTTCCAGTGGCACTTGGTGAGTCTAAAAAACAGGATACTATTCAAAGATATGATCCGGTGCCTGACAGTATGAACAAACCCGGATTGTGAATTGGTGGTGAGTTGATTTGGTTGACATTGGCTGGCTCTTTTGTTTCTAGAGCCTCTATTCTCCTCATCAGGGTTGCGATTTTAGCTTCAGAAGCTATGGATGATTCTAAGAATAGGAGCCCTCCTTTCGAAGCTATAGACTGTGAATTCCTGGGTTTTTCTGAGGTTGGCTCCCATTGCAGGGTTTTCTCAGCTAGATCCTCAAACAAATCCCAACCCTGATTTTCATCCTTTTGCAAGAACCCCTGACACATGGTCTCTAACAAGGTCTTTATTTGATAATCCAAACACATCGTAGAGAATCTGACACTGACGCCATTTATCTATACCGTGATGAGGGCACTGAGCTAGGAGATCTTTGAATCGTTCAAAGTATCTTTAGAATGGTTCACTCGGTTCTTACCTAAACTGCATGATATTCTTTCTAATGAGGGCAGTCTTATGAATTGGGTAGAATTTCTTCAAGAAGGCCTTGACGAAATCATCCCACGTTGTAACTGAATCTATTGCCAAACGGTATAACCATTTCTTAGTTAAGTCCTTTAGGGAAAAGGAGATGAAACGTAACCTAACGGCATCGTCTCCTAGCTGGGAATGCGCATCATGAGGCATAATTCTTCAAATTTTCTAACAAAGAAGTATGCATCCTCCGATTCTAAACCATGAAATTTTGGAAGAGTGTTGATGAATTGAGGCTTTAATTCAAAGTTATTTTCATTTGCCTCAGGCAGTTTATACAAGATGGCAGTAAGGTTCCGATCGGGTAAAACCTGTCCTGAAGCGACGCCGTCACCGGTTCTGGATGCAAGGGTAGAGAAGTGTTTCTGATTAATCTGAAAGTTATAGGATCTCTCACCTACTCTTGCATGCAACACACCACAAACAACGTGTAGACAACAAACAATCGAAAAGAATAAAGAACAAACAAAAGAAAGAAAAACAACCACCAAGCCTTAGTCTAAGGTACCTGGACCTAGACGACTCCTAACTGGTCGATTCTCCGAGGGAGGTTGTTGTAGGACCTCGACTACAAGCTAATCAGCCAGGAAAGGGCAAAACTCGGTGGGAGGTATCCGGGCGTGAGCCACGGGCCTTAATTACGCCAAACTACTAAGCTTTCGAGACTTTATCTCTCAATCCACTTTCCTTAGACACCGATCTGTAGGAGTATAGTTCTTGCAATTTTCACCCTCGGTTAATCTCTTAATGAGTCCGAGATGTCCCTAGGGCCAACATCTATCAATTTTTAGTTAAGACTTGGGTTGTGTGAGTGCACTTGGAGATGGTTTTTGGGCTAAGGAAGGATAATGAAATTCCCACCTTATCTTGTTTATTTGGGTGTTGCCTTTAATGTCAATTATGCAAGTGTACAGTATATTCATAACAAGGTAACACTCAAAGCGATAAATCACCCCAAAATATTGGTCCTATTCTTATGAATGCACACGTACCTTTCTCTAGCACTCTTCAAAAGAAATTGAAATGAATTGAAATAGACACGTGCCCTAAATGCAAGAGTCTAATTTGGTTTTCAATTTAGCAACAAATGAATTTCTGTTGAGTTTATTACAAATGTATAAGGTGAAGCATACAAATGAATTAAAAATTTGAGAAAGTAATTTGAGCGATTTTCGACAACCCTGCAAAAGATCTTTCGTTATTACTTCAATCGGAGAAATTCGTTTTTACACAAATTCCCAGAGGGCAAATGAATTCCTCGTGCAATGGTTTCTAGCCACCAATCTTGCTTCTCGTAGTAGTTAGCTCTTTAATACTTCTCATACATACAAAAACAAAGAAAAATCTTTAGTATTGAACAATAAAGTCATTCCCTTCTCGGCAACGGTGCAAAATTTGATCGACAAAAAGCATGCACAAAAATAAGTAAAGAAATGTGGGTCGATGTTACTGCTTTTCCGATTCTTCCGTACTAGTAAAGTGGCTATACGAGTCGTATCCACAAGGAGGGAGAGCGATGAAAACTTGATGCGGCTTCTTTATTCAAGAAAAGTGAAAGTTCTTTTTTCAAATAAAGAATTTGGAAAATAAAACATGTTGGTTTCAAGAATTATTTAGAATGGTTTAGTGGTTTGTAAAAGTGATTTTTCTAGATGGTAAAAACGCATGGCTAACTTTCTACTAAGTATTCTCACTAATCCCCAACTTCTTGAAGATATAGCCTCACGATGAATCATAGGCAAGCATAACCTTTATGCATAGGAACTATTCACGTTGGGACCGAATGAAAGTCCTTCCTTTAACTTAGCTTCACACGACAAAACTTGGACATTCCCTTATCAAGATCTAATAGAAGGCGAGAATAAGGGAAGAAACAACTGTACTAATGGTATCGGCAAAGTTAAAACAAGAATCTCTACTTACAAAGACAAGCAAAGTTTATAGATCATCAAAAACCCGTTAAGCATGAAATATAAGAGAGCTAATACTTGTAGGTAAGTTAGAGTTAAAACCCACGTCCTAAGATATCAAAGCTCTCATTTGCACAAGGCTTATTTGACACTATTGACTCATTTGGGTTATCAATCAAGTTGTTAGAGATTAGTAGGTTAGTAGTTAGTTAGCAATGCAATAAGAGAGTTAGTTAGACATAGTAGTAAAAGAAACAACAAAAGAGAAGAAGTAAAGAGAAAGAGTAACACACTAAAACAAAGAGGTAGAAACAAATGAAACACCAAGTAAATAGAAAGAAGAAGGAGAAGTAATTACTTGTATAAGCTTATCATCTCCAAATACAGCTTTTACACACACTCTCTCTCTTTCACTCTAATGGCTAAACTAAAACTAGAAGAAGAAAGAAACAAACAACTACAATTCCTAGAACCAAAATAACAACTAGTCTTCAAACTTTGGATATGCCCTCTGTTGAACCCCAAGAGGGGTATTTATAGGCACCAGGGGAAAGAAAGGGGCCAGGGGACAACCCCTGGCCTAAAGCACGGGAGCGGCCGCGCCCGTATGGCCGTGGAAACGCGGCCAGGGCCGCGTTTCCGCGGCCCTAGCAGGGCGGTGCGCACAGCGCCGCCTGCTGCGTGTGGTCACGTCTGTCCCCTGTCAGGTGTAGTCTCTGGATTTTGATTTGAGTCCTTAGGTCTGACAAAATCTCCTCCTAGAGTCAATCCATTAAATGGTGATGTAGGGTCTTCTTCTCCATTGCATACCATGGACCTAAAATCACACAAGTAAATCATTATTAGCAGCATTTTATATAAGATAATTGTAAAGATGTGATAAAAATTATGCAATATTAGGGACTAATCACATATCTGTAGTGAGTCAACTAGGCTTCCATGAATTTTTTCTAGTTCTTCCAACTACAATGGATTCATGGACATCACCCATAGCATGTATTTGATCCTCATTATCATCAGTATCCTGATCGGCTATATGATCACTACCCTGTATCACCGTGAGTATAGAGACAGTGAAGTAGCATCACTCTCTACCTGCTGCGATATCATTTTGGTCTTCTCAATCTCCACCTGCTGAGAGATTGTGAGTTTCAGCATTGAAGCCTCATCAAACATGACACTCTGCTTAGGATCAACTTCTTGTCCTCAGGATCCAAATATTGTAGCCTTTTACTTCATTCTTGAATCCTACGAACACACCTTTTTTCGCTCTTGGCTCTAACATGTCTTCCTTAACATGGTAGTAGGTCAGATACCCAAATACTCTTAGCAAATTATAATTCTAAGCAGTTTTTCCTGACCAAACTTTTAGAGGAGTTTTACCTCCTATCGCAGACGAAGGCAGCCTGTTAACGAGATAGTAAGCATATGCCAAAGTCTCAGCCCAAAAATTCTTTGATAATCCGTCATTGGATAACATACATCAGAGCTTCTATAGCAAGGTCCCGTTCATCCTTTCGGCTACCCCGTTTTATTGTGGTGTTTCCCTTACTGTGAAGTGCCTTTCTATACCCTCATCACGATATAGCTTTAGGAAAGGATCACTCTTATACTCACCTCTGTTATCTAACCGGAGTACCTTGATATTCCTTTCCGTGCTTTTCTCCATATTCTTCTTCCACTCCATAAATAATTCTAGGACTTCCCCTTTGTGTTTCATGGTATATACCAACATCATCTAGAATAATCATCTATAAAAATCACAAAGTAGTGGTTACCTCCAATAGATGCCGTCTTGGTATGTCTCAAAACATTGGTGTGAAAATAATCCAGGATCCCCTTGGTGCAGTGAGTCGCTCTGCTGAATTTCACCTTGGTTTTCTTTCCGCTGATGCAATGTTCACAAAACTCCAATTAGGAGGTTCTGGCACCTTTCAACAGACCTTACTTTACTAGAGCTTGCAAAGATTTTTCTCCTGTATGTCTGAGGCTCATATACCACAGCCTGGTACAATCATCATCTGAACCTGTAGAAGTCGCTACTTGACCTGTAACTGTACTACCCTTCAAGTAGTAAAGATTATTTCGACAGACGCCCTTCAAAACCACCATTGAGCCTTTAGTCATCTTGAAAACACCATTTCTTATAGATCCTCAAGACCTATCATTTTTAAAACCAACTGAGATAAGATTCCTTTTAAGTTGAGGTACATATCTCACTTTCTTCAATATTCGTACTATCCCATCAAACATCTTAATCTGCACTGTACCTATTCCTTCCATATTACATGGGCGATCATCACCCATGATAACAGAACATCCGTCTAGCTTCTAAAAGCTAGAAAATCAATCCCTGTTTGGCAAACATGATGGGTAGGTCTAGTATTTAATATCCACTTAGAGTCTCCTGAGTAACCAACAATAGGAGTAGTAACGGAGAAAGAGAATACCGATGAGTCTGAGACCGATTTACCTACCTGTGACGTACTGACTTGAGTACTGACTACTTGTACGAGATTTGCCTCAGTCTTTTACTCCTTCTTGTTACCCTTGGCCTTTGAACAATCAATCTTCCAATGCCCTACCTTTTTGCAAAAGGCGCACTGGTTCTTCTTCAGATCTCTGAAATCTGGCCTGGACTTTGATCTCCTGCGACCAGCTTTACCCTTCTAATTGGAACTTCTGCCTCTTATCGGCAACGCCTCTGCTAATGTACCCTCAGAAGAAGACGGCTTGTCCTGCCTCCTTACTTCATAATTTACAAGAGCAGCCGACACATCATTGTAGTTAAGTGTTTGTTTACCATTGATCAAAGTTAAGGTGAAGATTCATACTCTTCGTTAGGAAACGAATTCAGTAGAATCAACACCTTATCCTCTTCTTCGATCTTCACATCCACGTTAACTAAATCTGTAAGAAGCTTGGTGTAGTTATTCATGTGTTCATCAATGGAGAGTCCTCTCTTCAACTGGAAGCGATAAAGCCTCCTCTTCAATTGTAAACGCGACTCGATGCTTTTTGTCAGATATTTGTTTTCAAGGATCTCCCACAACTGCCTTGCAGATGTTTATATAACACATAATACTTGATGTCTTGTGTCAAACAAGACCTTATCAGACCACACGCTGTTCAATTCATCTTGTCCCAATCTTGTTCAGAAGTAGCATCGGGCTTTTTCTTCAACTGTAAAGTGTCTTTGAGGTTTGATGTCATTAATGCATCCATCACCTCACATCTTCACATCCCAAAGTTGTTCTTTCCATCAAATTTCACTATATCAATCTTCAATGGATGTGGATTCATGATTTTCACCGTAGATATACTATCTCTAGCCATCTTCTCAATAGATTCCTCAAAACAATACGGAAAACAAATGGAGTTAGATTAAAAAAACTAAATAAAGATAGAATTTTTACCCTCAAAGTGAAGCCCTAGGAGAGTTTCAGAAATGTTCTACTCCACCAAATTTGATTTTGAGCAATCCAAATAATGTTCTAAGATCGACACACGATCCCACAAATAGTCTCAACGCTGCTCCGAGATCGCCATACGATCTCCGCCAAATACCCACCAGTATTCTTGAAATCAACACACGATCTCACGATGAACCTGGGACGCTCTGATACCACTTGTTGCGCACCGGTGCAATAACCAATGAGAAATCCCTAACCAACAGAGAGAGATACACCAGAGAAGTACCCAAAAGATAAGAATAATTAAACAAGAGAGAAAGCTAAACATAAATTTAACGAGATTCGGCAATTTGCCTACGTCTTTGGGGCAAGGGAGAGAGAGATCTTATTGATTCAATAATCAATTACAAGTTACAATTCATGGGGGCTATACCCCTTAATTTATAACTAGAGAGTCCTAGAGTTTTAGAAAATCACAATTGGATTCGACTCTGGATTAGATTTAATGGAGTTTGAATCCTAATAGAACCAGCAGATCCGTCTATCGGTTGACCGCTTGATTGACCAACCCTTCCTTCAGTGGACTGATCGGTCGATCGAATCCCAATAGAAAATAGGGTTTGTGCCAGTTGGTCGACCAACCCTCAACAGAAACTTGGCTCATACCAGTCAGTCAACGGCTTGGTTGATCGAACAGCTGTTATGTACTATACTGTGCATGCTTCTGTTCTGACTGCATATGGACTGCATTCTCGCTCCTTTTGAACTCCGGTTTCTGCAGTATCTCTTCCGATAAGTAAAAAACTCTTCCATCAAGTTTTTATCTTCTCTCTCCCTACATTGCAAGGATTGGATCTGGAGCTTCTCGGTAGTGAGGAGTGTTATTAGCGCACTAACTCAACAGTCAAAATGTTGGATATATGTATTAATCTCTTAAGTTTAGTCATTCTTCTTAAGAAAAAATAGTCAAATCAATTTTATGAAATCACCTAGAGGGCGAGGGGTGAGGTGAATAGGTGATACTAATCAATTATGTGAAAATTAAATAATTGATGGTAACTAAACATAATATTAAACAATAAGCAAGTATGAGCAGAGATAAAATAACATAGAGACTATAGAAAGAGCAAACTCTTCAAACATAAAAGATTTGTTTTTAAGATTTGATTGACTTGATCTATGTCTTCAATTCTTGTGGGGAAATAAGCACTATTGGCTGGTTCGTGAAACCGAAATAATGCTTACATTGTTTGCCGGTACATGGGGGACAGACGCAGGCACATGGTTTTGTGGACTGCTCTGGCACTGATTGCTTTGTGTATTATTGCCCGAAAACGGTTCTTAGGGTTTGATGATCCTTTGACGTTGGCTCTGAACCTAAATGGATATTCGACTGGGCTATTGGCGGGGGTTCAGTTCATGTGTGTGAGCCACACACGCATACAATAAGAGGGCCAATCCCGCGTTGACACGTGGATTGGACCTCTTATAATCTCTTATAATATGTGTGTGAGGCCCACACACATAACATATTATAAAAGGATCAATACACGTGTCAATGCGTGATTGGCCCTCTTATTGTATGCGTGTGTGGCTCACACACATAAACCGAATCCCATTGGCGGAGACACTTACAAAATGGTGCTTGACTCTTCCTCAAGTACAATGGCCCTAATTTTCCATACAGTGATTGATGCTGAAGTCTAGGTTCAAATCCATTCATATAGGCAAATCAAACTTAACTCTCTAAACTTAACTATACAAATGGGGAATTCCTTATGTTTTTTGTTCATTTCCTGCCTAATGAGCGTGGACCAATGGCATCCAGAGACAACTTTTAGGTTAACATTTTTAATTTTTTAAAATCAAGATTAGTTTCTGTGGATTGAAGAATATAAATGCGAATCTTTGAGTTGAATTATGGCGAGATCCGTTGATCGAATCAATTGGATGATGGTTGGTGTGTGTTCTTCTTCCATTGGGGATGAACGTGGTATATTCACATGTTCAATTCCGACTTCGAATGAATGAGATATTCAAGTCTAAAGATTACCTAATTCAAAGCCTAAATGGGACTAAACTGTTGGAATGCCAACAGTTGCGACTGTTGGACTGCCAACAGTTGTGACTGTTGGGTGCGTCAGTGGGCAGCCAACAGTTGTGACTGTTGGGTCGAAAGGTTGCAACCTTTCGTTGGGTTCAGACCCGTTGGCCCCTCCTAGAGCGCTATAAATAGCGCTCCGGATTCTCAATTGGAAACACACCAAGTAAACAACTCTCTCTTTCTATCTGAGTTCTGAAGCAGAAGCAAGCCTGCGTTCTGAACTGGGAAGTAGAGTTTCAAAGCGACTTCCAGCGAGAAGTGGGAATTCGAAGCGACTTCAAAGGAGATTCTGCAAAATTCGTTCTGAAAGAGGGCTTAGAAAATTCAACAAATTCTTTTATAGAATTGTTGTCTGAATCTAAGACTTCTGAAGAAGAATATTCTTCAACCTTCCTTCGTCCTCAACAGTGGGTGCTACTCCAAAGTAGAGGCAAATATTCATCCGAAATTTGTCCTTGTACCGCTGCTTCAATGATCCTGTGAAGGTACTGGTTGACTACGGTTCGACCGTACGGTGATTTGGTAGTGCTATCCAAATACCGTGAAGGAGTGTTGTATCTTGGGAGACCAGCGTCCATTATCCCGTTAGCACCGGTGCGGGGGACGTAATTGTCTTAAGGAGATCCGCTTTAAGCGTACCTCACTCTAAATACTGTATAAGTGGATTAAGTCCTTTATACAGGGGATATACTTTACAGTATATCGAGACTGACTTAGATTCAGTCTAATTGGTGCTTTAACCAAGGAAGGAAATTGAAAGGTGGTTCTTAAATTAAGGAACGTTCTATTGAACGGAAAACCTCCCACCTGATATTTGCCGACCTGGCCAATTAGATTGTTGATATCTCAGTGATCTTGATTAGTTGTCAGATTGATTCTTGTTAAGCAGAATACCCAACAGTTTCTTCTTTATCCTGGAAGTAGCATAGAAATCGCACTCCTCCCTTGGCTCCAACAAGGAAATTCATTGAAGACTGCCGAGGAGACAAGTCACCCGTCCCGTATAAAATTATGCAGGATTGCGAGCAATAAGTGAACAGGAAAATACTGAACATTTTCTTGGTGGGTTGCTTGTTTTCCAAGAAGGAGATGGTTTCTACGTTAACAAGGAAGCGCTCAGTTCACACTAAATAGATTAGGGCAAGGTTAATCCTTAGCCAATGCCTATAGAGAATGGCAGCATCAGAGGAGGTGAAGCTGTTGGGGCACTGGGCAAGTGTTTTTGTGATACGGGTCAGGATCGCGTTGAAACTTAAGGGGGTTGCCTATGAGTTCTTGGAGGAAGTAATTGAAAGCAGAGGCGAGCTAATTAAGAGTGAGCTGCTTTTAAACTTGAACCCTGTCTACAAGAATATCCCTGTGCTCGTTCATGGTGGCAGGCCTATTTGTTTTTTTGAGACAAAATGACACAGAATGGGAATCGAACGACGCCTGCTCGATCTCGTTCTAACACCAATGAATTCTGAAAGGATCTTTCAGGTAGAAAATGTACTGGAACCTAGGAGTACATCACTCGAATCCACGAGTAAAAGATAACAACTCGAATTCACGAGCAACTGAAGAGATAAACCCACTTTTAATTGATCAAAAGTTATTCAAGTTACAAACATAAAACGGCCTTTTAGAGGCTTACATGAAGAATACTACTTCTACTAGAAAACTATAACCTATCTCTAAAAGAAAGCAAAAAAGAATTAAAATAGTCCTAATCCATTTAAGAAAACTAATTCTAATTTAAGAGAATAAGATAAAAATAAACTAAAAGAATTTTTTTAGGGTTCCTAATTAAAGAAGTCTTCAGAAATTCTTGTCCCTTCAGGAATCCAATTGGAAGTTAATTTGAAAATTCAATTTTACAGATACGCTGAAACACGAGCGTCGGTTGAAGGCCGGTCTGCTAGAATTTTGTCTTATTTTTAAGAGAAGATGATGATCCAAGAAGATCTAATCAAGTTGAAGAAGATAATGACTTGAAGGAGAATAAGCAAACCAAGCAGGCAGGGATTAGTCGACTTATAAAGTTTATAAGTCGACAACGCACAAAACCAGTCGAGTAGTAGTCCACTAGGACAGATACAGAAGCAAAATAGAGAGGAAGTATTATATAGCAGTCGATTATATAGTTTATAAGTCAACTAATGACAGGGATTAGTCGACTAATCATCAAGTTAAGTCGACTAATCAAGACATTTCCTGAAGCAGAATCTGTTTCCTTTTCAAGCTCTGGTTTTGTTTTCTGAAAGATTACAAATACTTTTCAGTTTCTATTCAATGAAGATTCATTTTTAAAGATTAAAAGACATAGAATTTTTCTAGATTAAGAAGATCAACTCCTAATATGATTGATCAAGATTCTTGCAAGCCGAGTCACCCACCATCTTGACAATCCCTTCCTCTTTTACAATTAAAGAGTTGAACAGTTCTTTTGGGAACATACATGAACCGTACTACTTGAATTAAATATCCAACATTTATCTTGAGAAGTGTTGTCTTCAACATAAGAAGCTATTAATACTTCAGTGTCCTCTATGCTGCTTGCTACGTGTATGCTTAAAGAATCTTGATCAATTCTATTAAGAATTGCTCTGTTTATTTTGAAAGAATTTTAAATTTTTTAATCTTTAAAAGCAAATCTTCATTAAATAAAAATATAAATTATATATCTATGCCGCTGGTCCACAGAAAATTTAAGCATGACAACTAAAATTGAGCTTATCTTTTCTAAAGCTAGATAGTAAATCAACCGGTCTAGAACGTACTCACTTCTCCGTCGGCCAGTCAGAGCGGCCCCAACAATGATTTTAGTGTACTGACGGAATCGATGACGTATTGGCGTTTGTCTAATTACTGTTTAATCATAGACTTCCCTGTCTGAATAAAATTTAATAATACATAGTTGCTTTTTTAGTTGAATGTAGTTTTCTATTATCTTGCTCACCAACTGAAATTCAAATGAAGGAAAAAAAATGAAGAAGAAGAAGAAGAGCATGCGCAGCCAATGACGAGATCAAACCAAATCAAACCTTCAAACCTACTCTCCCTTCTCTTGCTCTATAAATGGCTATCCAAAAACAACCCAGTTAATCAGTCTTCTGCCGAAAATCATCCTCCCGAAATCGCTCGAAGTTTACATATCGTTACTATGGCAATGGTCGAAGGAGAAGCAGAGGTGAAGCTCTTGGGCACGTGGGCGAGCCCTTATGTGGCGAGGGCGAGGATCGCACTGAGCATCAAGGGAGTGAGGTACGAATACGCGGAGGAGGTGTTGGCGAACAAGAGCGAGCTGCTGCTGAAATCAAATCCCATTTACAAGAAGGTGCCAGTCCTCATTCACAATGGTAATCCAATTCGCGAGTCCATGATCATTGTTCAGTACGTCGACGACGTCTGGGCAACAGGGCCAAGCATTCTCCCGGCGGATCCCTACGAGCGCGCCATGGCTCGGTTCTGGGCTGTCTACATTGATGATAAGGTACGGAGCACATCATTTGAAATATGATAGGGACATCCATTCCTGTCATAAATAACTTAATTAATATAGATCTAGTTTCTATATCTACTCCATTGATACAACACAGACAACACGGTTTGGATTTGGGTCAGATTCAGGTATATTCGACCCATTTGTAGCCCAAATTTTGATTAATCTTAGGTCCAATATATTATCAGATATATTATTAGTACCAGAATATCACTGATTCACTATTTCTTATCATTGTTTCCTGTTTGGCTGCAGTGGTTCCCTCATCTACGTGTCATACTAAAGGGAATGACGGGGCACGCAAAGTTAGCAGCTGTAGAGGAAGCCATCTCTGGACTGCAGTTGTTGGAGGAGGTTTTCAAGAAGAGTTCCAATGAGAAGCATTTCTTCGGAGGGGACACCATCGGCTACCTTGACATCGCCTTGGGTTCCTTTTGGCGTGGATTAAAGTAGCCGAGGAGATAGGGAGCATCAAGCTTTTCGACGAGGACAAGACACCGTTGCTGGTCGAATGGGTGGAGAAATTTATCTCCAATGATGTCGTCAAGGGGCTGATGCCGGAGATTAACAAGCTAGTGGAGTATTGCAAGGTGCTTCAAGCAACAAAATGGAATGCCAACTCTACCAACTGATCAAGGGTCTTGTTAGAGTCTCTCAACAATAATGAAGGCCTTGGTAATTAACGTGATGGAATGAGGAGAAAAGCTTGATGAATGTGTTTATTTATCCTCGTCTTTGGACCATAAATTGGAATAGATTTATCCTTGCATCAAGGCTGGATTTCATGTTTTGGATTTGCATTTGCATTTGCATTTAGATTTTGATTATGCAATTTGAAAATTTGATGCTAAGAGTAAGTGTTTCTTTTTTTTTTTTTTTATATACCATGAAAGAGTTATTCAATTGTTTTCTATACGTGGTAATTAAGGCAGTCATAAGTTGAAGAGATTCCAATATTGTTGCAGAAGAAATTTCCTTACCGGTGAAGGCTCTTAAAAGGACCTTATCTAATATTTCAGTACTAATTGTTTCAAGCAATCATAGAACTTATAAGGGTTACAAAGAAATTGAGAAGAAAGGGTACAAGGAAATTTTGCACATCCTAATCAAATCATCTTGATGCATATTGTATGCAATAGCGCTTTTTTTGTATGTAAAAAGTGAGCAAGCCCATCCCGTTTCATTAAAGAGATTATAATGAAACTACACAAAAGCACTACTCTTTTCACGGTCTCCTTCAAACATACACTCCTTCTATCCACATCACAAACACATTCCTCCAATCCATTAACCAAAGAACATTACTAACAAGTTTGCAAAAACATGTCATAGAAGCCTAAATAGTCCTGGATATGCACAATCTGAAAGATCTTCAAAAGTCCACTAACAGGGACCAAATGTCCATCCGCTCGCTGGCACACCACAAGGGGCACTCATTCACTACTCATTGTGGAACTTATGTGCGACCAGTTTGGGCAACCATTTGGATTTAAGGCGGGAGGACACTCTGTCTGATGCATCTCATTAATGTGTTCCCATTCCTCCTCAGTATTTCCAAAGAGATGCTTATCGAATTAGCAAGATTATTTAAGGCATAACTGGGGATGAAGTCCATTAACGCCAAATTTTCGGGAGAAGTACCATCGCAACCTTGACCGAGGGTCTTGGACTGTACTACTGCTTGGATGAGGTCCTCTGCACCTGCGTGCTTGTCACCTCCCATCACTGTGCCCGTAATTGATCCCTGCTTTCTCGCGACCTGCTCTGCATGGTGTTTTGGGTCTAAAGGTTATTTACTGCCCATTTAAAAAAGATCCCTCTTTAGAAATAAGCCCTATGTCTGGCCCATTCAATAAGGGTCCATCAATATCTGGACAGAGACAAGCAGGGTCAGTTTTTTATTGTCCTCTTAATCAAATGGGTCGGATTCAGATCTATATCCTCATCAAATTGACCTGATGATGTCATGCCTGCTACCACAGCGAATTTTGAATTTGAATTCAAATTGACCGCGTCAGTGACGTCGACATATCGTAGTTGTTGCCCATCACAGTCGCTATCCGACGTCACGCAAATTTCGGAGTCCTATCTCACAGCGCTCACGTTAGAGTCCTCCGGTATGCTAATGGCTTCTCCGCCAAGGCAGACGCTTGCTCCGATCACAGCTTCTTCTTCAGCAATTTCTCGATGGTAGCACCACCCCCCTTAATACCCACTTCCTCATCCGCCTCCTTTCTTGCACCGAGGTTGCATTCGATTCTTGTAGCCCCCTTCCAGAACCTCTGCCTTCCTGCCAGTCAAGAGACGTGGCCCCATCCAACTACACCCCCATCCGGACGCCTCCGCATAGGAAGTGGGCCTCGCTTTCTTCTCCACCGATGAGTCCTCCATCGACATCCCCACTTCCAGTTGGAAAGGAGGCTTCTTTCCTATGAGCAGTCCCAAGATTTCATCCTTGGATAGAACAATCTGCACAACCACTGCCTCATTCCGATCATCGTCGACCATGGAGTGGACGCCGACGGCCGAAGAAGGCACGTCTCCCCCCATGCAGTCCCTTCCTTCATATGATCTTTCACCATTGACTCCCTCCACCAAAGCTTGCCACCTCTACTCACCTACCTGTAAAGACACAGTCTGGCGAGGTGCCCCAGTCACTGACATTCGAAGCACACCAAGCCCTTGGGATAATTGGTCTTCCAGTGGTCAAATATACTGCAGAAGTGGCAGTTGCTTCGCCGGGACTAGTGGAAGCACCCTGTCCCATGTAAGTCTTCGCCATCCTCATCATCGTCTGCTCTGCGGCCTCACCGCTATCTAGAGCCTCACTTCAGACAGGCCTCCCTACCGAACCTGAGACCAAGGACTGTAAAGCAAACACCACCCCCACCCACCCAAATGGAAGGCCACCAACCGACATGGTCGGCGTACTTTCCTAGTTTGTATAGAGGAGAGGAACTGAACCCATCCTCATCAAGAGCCATGTAGATTTTTTAACTTTTTCAGATCTAGTGAGTAATAAGAGGAATATGTTATATGTGTTTAGTCAGGAGACGACCAATTTACATTAACTGGTTGAGATCCATATTTTGTATGTTTAATTACATATTTTGTAGTTGAAATTTGGAGAAAGGCAAAAGAAAGGTTTTGATTCTCAAAGAGTGTTATTAGAGATAGTGCTATTATAGTAGATGTTGTTCTTCTGTGCATTGTTTATACGATAAATTCTGGTGACCATAATATGCCTCGTACCAAGTGACTGAGACAAATTGGTAAGATATTTTATTTCTTTTTGCTAGAGATTGGCTAGGTGCCACATTTAAGTAATACAGTATGACACTAAATATATACTCTTTTATACACTGTAACCAGAAGATTGACGAAAAAATGAAGGAGTCTTCAAATGTTGTTGAATCCAACAGCCCAACAGCTTCACTCCTGAATGCTCATTTAGAAGATAAGAGTAAAAGTTGTTCCCTAAGAATTAATGGCTGGATGGCAAAAAATATTTTTGTGTCCCCCTGTTCTGATAGTTGAAGATCATGTTGTTAGTTTTTGGGTGCCTCATATTCATTGGAGAAGAATTCAGACTGAGGTAGAGAAGATACAAACTTAAAAGGTCAAGATCAAACATGCAGGGACATGCACGAGAAGTTATGTTCAGAATAAGTCGACTTATACTTTGTATAGTCGACTTACGATCAGGTTCGTCGATTTATACATGTGGTATAGTCAACTGATATTACAACAGAAAGTGAGGTCTCAGGTTAGTCGACTTATTCATCAGTACAGTCCATAAATGTGCAGATTAGTTGATTTATACATCAGTATAGTCGATTAATGGCAGTTCTGGCAGTTTCTTTTTAGGTTCTGTTTCTACTTCGAGTTGAATTCAAGTTTTCTTCATTCTCTGAAATGGTATTGTTCGTGTTGAAGGAGTTTGTATTGAACTAGGATAATCCTAGGGTTTTACATAAACCCCTTTGGGTTGGTCTTTGAAGACGAGTCAAGAAAAAAGCAAGTTTCCACCAGTGAGAGCTGTGAGATAGAGATATTCTTGTAACTCTTGTATTTTCTTCTACATTTTCAGTATAATTTCTTTCCTTTTCCATGTGGACGCAAGTACCGAACCGCGTGAAATATGGTATTATTGTGTAACCCCCTGCTCCCTAGTGTACGTATCACCGTATCGGTACGCGATACGACGTACAAAAATTGATTTGACCTCCGTAGTAGTCCGATTGAGTTGTTTTCAGTTTCAAAAATTATTTTCTAATATTCTAGATTTTTCAGGAATTTCTAAAATTTTTCTGGATTATTTTGGAAAATCTCCGTAGTCGTTGTCGACCGATGCCGATAACCGGCTTTACGATTTTTATTTCACAAACGGAGTTGGATTTTGAGAATCCGCTTTCACTGGATGTCTTAGAATCACATGAGCTACTTTTGGGTATTTTTGGAGATTTTTCTGCATTTATCGAAAATCCGGCCAAACCGGTATCGCCCGTCTCGGTGAGACACTCCGGAATTTTTAATTGGCAAACCGGATTGAGTTTCGACAAACCGTTTTCATATTACATCTCAGGATAATATTCCTATTTTTGTAATTTTTAGGCACTGTTCAGGGCTGGTCAAATTTGAGGCTAATATAATAATAATTAAATAATTTTTTTTATCTTTCTTTTCTTTCTTTTCTTCTCCTTTCTTCTCCATTTCTCTGGAGAGCGCCACCCCACCGCCTTACTGTTCCCCCCTCCTTTTAAAATCCCCTCCTCTCTCTCTCTCTCTCCTCTATTCTCTCTCTCACTCACCCAAAACCTCCCTCTCTCCTCCCTCTCTTTCTCTCTCTACTTTCTCACTTCCTCTCTCCTCTCTCTAACCCTCTCTCTATAGCTTTCTCTCTCTCTCACCCACTTTCTCTCTGTCCTTAGCACCCGAACCACCGCCGGCAAGGCGGCGCCGGCCTGGGCGACCGCCGGCGAGGCAGCGCCGGTTGGGCCACCGTCGGCCCAGCCCCCAACTCTCTCTCTCCTCCTCTCTGCAAGGCATCCGGTGGCCTTAGGCGCCGGAGCAACACCGGCGCCGGTGGAGCAGCGGCGCGGCGGAGCAGCGGCGCCGGCGAGGTGCCGCGCCGAGCGGCGGGCGTGCGCAGGCGGAGGGCGCGCGCGGGCTGCGGGGGCACGCGGGCGGCAGCACAGCCCACGGCTGCTGCTGCCGTTGCTCTATTTGGGTAAAAACCCAAACGGGTTTTGGGTTTGGGTTTGGTCCAGACCCGACCCATTTACACCCAGATTCGACCCAATAAGGTAACATTCCATTTTAGCCCCTGTAAAATTAGTAATTATTTCTAGGCCCCTGTAAATTTGCAAATAGCCCCCTGAATAATTTCTGTTATTACGTAACTAACCTTTCTCTCGGTTTAGGGTATTCGGGCGATATCGGGAGCATCCGGACTCCGATTTGGACGATTCTGGATCCGTTGCGATCGTGAGAAAGAGAGCTACAGTCATATGGCGAGTTTGTGAGTGTTTCTTTTTATAAATTATATTTTTATCATGTTTAGTAAAAGTGATGCTTACTTCATTATCGATAAATCATTAAAATTATTGTTTATTATAAATGTCCTAATCTTTATAATTAGTTTTATAATTATTATTTCCTACAAATGTCATTGTGGGGACACCCCTGTAATTACAACATAGAGATAGAGATTACCTGAGTTAGTATACCATGTATAGGTATATCTGGATGATTGGTTAACGAGATTAACTTGATAATTAAAATAGATCATTAGTTCAATACTTTGATGGTACCCACCGTAGTCATAAGATAATGACCATTAGTGTAGTTGTATTTGACACTCGAGTAGATGATATAGCCATAGAACACTGGACACGATAGTTACATCCCTTGTATGGCATATTCATGTCTAATGGTTACAAAGAGACTTGTTAGACGGGACACTGTTATCTCCTGCATATTTACCGTGACTTACATATCCTGTCACCCGGGACACTATTATCACATGTCCAGGTATCACAGTTGCACAGATGCTATGACACGTCACACCGTATTCATGTGCACCACTTCACAGAACACCGTCATTTCATATACTGTGATCATCGTTAGATGGATTCTCAACATATCCCTATTACACCTGCATGTCATATTTTCATATCTCTGTTTCACGTGCAATCCATGTTCCATGTTACCGTATTCCTGTTATATGATTGTTACCTGTTACTGATATGGATATTCTTGTTACTGGACATGCGAGCTGTTGATATGCGATATGTGGGAATCCCACATCTATTGTTCCCGTTTCCCGGTATATTGTTCATGTTATCTTGTTCATGTTATATTGTTCCTGATTCCCGTGATATTGTTCTACGCTATCACCAGAGCTCCGGTCCAGTTATCATGTTACCCGTATCATGTACAGTAGTTATTCTTATTACATTGTATACTTGATATAACAGATCATAAAGCTAACTTGGGTATGGGGGAGACTTGACGGTTGATTAGATCTTATCGGGTGATGTACTGGATCCATATTGTTTTCTCACTGCAGGGGACGGTAGTGCTACCTACCAATTGCTCCATGAGCTCTTGTTACTTGATTCATGCTCCCCTCTTAGCGGAGGGCCCTGGTCTTAGCAGCCAGGGGCTTGTTTAAGGCCGTGATCCCGGGTATGCACGGGATACATCCACCCGATAAGAACTCCTCGACCATGGGTTTCCAAGTAACATAATAAAACAGTATACACAATAGTGACGTCGGGAACACTTGTTATTTGGTCACTCTCTTGTTTGGATAATGGTACCCGTAGGCCATGTCCGGATGGGTTCGACTGGAGTGCGGGCTCCAGTATGAACTGCCAGTGGTATGGGACAATGAAAGAGATTGATTAAAATATCAGGTGGTACTGATTGCTACTATTGTATAAATCACATGACATGCCTGGTACATGTATGCTATCTTGTTATTATTCATGCTACTTTATCCGATATCTTGTTACCTGTATACTTGTTACTTTACCTGGCATATGTTATACTGTCTGTGATGGCATATGACGTATGTTCTGCATTGCATGGCATACGACGCATGTTCTGCATTGCATATATTATGCTTTCTGCATAGCATACATCACTACTTTATATACACCACACCGTATAGTGATTACACTGCATAGGCCCATCTGCCTGTACACGTCTATCACGTCGCCACTCGCATGTTCATTTCTATCACGTCACCATGTATTCGATAAACTGGATACTACTGTAGACAGGACCCGATGATAACATGCTAGGTAGTGATGATATTGAAAGGTGACTTGTTTAGATATTTCTACTGCTTACCTTTTTATATTACTACTGCTGATTATATGCTTATTATTTAGTATCACTGTTACCACATCATGTATTATATATTATTAGTATCGTGCTTGTATTACTATTGTATAGGTTTCTACCTCCTCCTTCATTTTACCACTCACTAGGTCGCTTTCTGACGACCCTGGGTTTGCATGCCCAGATCGGAGATCCGAGTGACCGTGTTAGCAGATAGCGCCTTGGATTCACACAGGAGACTCATCATCGAGACCCTTTATAGGTATCTTTGTCTTTTGTTCCTGTTATCATATTTATTCCTGTTTTCCTACCTGTTATGATCACTTACCTCTTCCTGCAGGTATTCTTGTACTTATTTCATGCTGGAACTCAGGTATTGATGGAGGTTATATATTGTACTGAGGCTTAACGTACGCGTGGGGTTGTTTCCACCTCGCGTATGTACGTCGCCATAACGTCCCCGTACCTGCGGGATCGGGGCGTTACAGAGTAGTATCAGAGCTTAGGTTCACACCTGATGTGGGTAACCACCTGGGGCAATCCTTGAGCTCTTACCAATAGTACAATCAGGTTCAGATTAATTGATCTGTATCTGAATTTGGGGATTCCAGCAACGAGTACAAGAATACCATGACCTTGACAATTCATTCCGTGACTCGTTGTATTCCTTCCTTCCTTTCTGTTGTCCCCCAGAACATCCGATTTCCTTCTCGCTTTCCTTGCATTGTCTTGCTTCCAATCCGTTAGGATGAGTTCACTACCATACTTCTCCATCCCGAGTTCTTTATAGATAGCAGAGTGCGCAGCGAAAGTGTCGTGGACCCGTAACATTTCGGCTTTGGGGTTAAAAATCTTGTTCTCACACCTGATTGAAATTGCGAGGACGCAATTTTTGTAAGGTGGGAGAAATGTAACCCCCTGCTCCCCAGTGTACGTATCACCGTATCGGCACGCGATACGACGTACAAAAATTGATTTTACCTCCGTAGTAGTCCGATTGAGTTGTTTTCAGTTTCAAAAATTATTTTCTAATATTCTAGATTTTCAGGAATTTCTAAAATTTTCTGGATTATTTTGGAAAATCTCCGTAGTCGGAGTCGACCGATGCCGATAACCGGCTTTACGATTTTTATTTCACAAACGAGGTTGGATTTTGAGAATCCGCTTTCACTGGATGTCTTAGAATCACATGAGCTACGTTTGGGTATTTTTGAGAATTTTTCTGCATTTATCAAAAATCCGGCCAAACCGGTGTCGCCCGTCTCGGCGAGACACTCCGGGATTTTTAATGGCAAACCGAATTGAGTTTCGACAAACCATTTTCATATTACGTTTCAGGACAATATTTTCTATTTTTTTTAATTTGTAGGCACTGTTCGGGGCTGGTCAAATTTGAGGCTAATATAATAATAATTAAATAATTTTTTTTTATCTTTCTTTTTTTCTTTTCTTCTCCTTTCTTCTCCATTTCTCTGGAGAGCGCCACCCCACCGCCTTACTGTTCCCCCCTCCTTTTAAAATCCCCTCCTCTCTCTCTCCTCTATTCTCTCTCTCACTCACCCAAAACCTCCCTCTCTCCTCCCTCTCTTTCTCTCTCTACTTTCTCACTTCCTCTCTCCTCTCTCTAACCCTCTCTCTATAGCTTTCTCTCTCTCTCACCCTCTTTCTCTCTGTCCTTAGCACCCGAACCACCGCCGGCAAGGCGGCGCCGGCCTGGGCGACCGCCGGCGAGGCAGCGCCGGTTGGGCCACCGTCGGCCCAGCCCCCAACTCTCTCTCTCCTCCTCTCTGCAAGGCATCCGGTGGCCTTAGGCGCCAGAGCAACACCGGCGCCGGTGGAGCAGCGGCGCCGGCGGAGCAGCGGCGCCGGCGAGGTGCCGCGCCGAGCGGCGGGCGTGCGCAGGCGGAGGGCGCGCGCGGGCGGCGGGCGCGCGCGGGCTGCGGGGGCACGCGGGCGGCAGCACAGCCCACGGCTGCTGCTGCCGTTGCTCTATTTGGGTAAAAACCCAAACGGGTTTTGGGTTTGGGTTTGGTCCAGACCCGACCCATTTACACCCAGATTCGACCCAATAAGGTAACATTCCATTTTAGCCCCTGTAAAATTAGTAATTACTTCTAGGCCCCTGTAAATTTGCAAATAGCCCCCTGAATAATTTCTGTTATTACGTAACTAACCTTTCTCTCGGTTTAGGGTATTCGGGCGATATCGGGAGCATCCGGACTCCGATTTGGACGATTCTGGATCCGTTGCGATCGTGAGAAAGAGAGCTACAGTTATATGGCGAGTTTGTGAGTGTTTTCTTTTTATAATTTATTTTTATCATGTTTAGTAAAAGTGATGCTTACTTCATTATCGATAAATCATTAAAATTATTGTTTATTATAAATGTCCTAATCTTATAATTAGTTTTATAATTATTATTTCCTACAAATGTCATTGTGGGGACACCCCTGTAATTACAACATAGAGATAGAGATTACCTGAGTTAGTATACCATGTATAGGTATATCTGGATGATTGGTTAACGAGATTAACTTGATAATTAAAATAGATCATTAGTTCAATACTTTGATGGTACCCACCGTAGTCATAAGATAATGACCATTAGTGTAGTTGTATTTGACACTCGAGTAGATGATATAGCCATAGAACACTGGACACGATAGTTACATCCCTTGTATGGCATATTCATGTCTAATGGTTACAAAGAGACTTGTTAGACGGGACACTGTTATCTCCTGCATATTTACCGTGACTTACATATCCTGTCACCCGGGACACTATTATCACATGTCCAGGTATCACAGTTGCACAGATGCTATGACACGTCACACCGTATTCATGTGCACCACTTCACAGAACACCGTCATTTCATATACTGTGATCATCGTTAGATGGATTCTCAACATATCCCTCTTACACCTGCATGTCATATTTTCATATCTCTGTTTCACGTGCAATCCATGTTCCATGTTACCGTATTCCTGTTATATGATTGTTACCTGTTACTGATATGGATATTCTTGTTACTGGACATGCGAGCTGTTGATATGCGATATGTGGGAATCCCACATCTATTGTTCCCGTTTCCCGGTATATTGTTCATGTTATCTTGTTCATGTTATATTGTTCCTGATTCCCGTGATATTGTTCTACGCTATCACCAGAGCTCCGGTCCAGTTATCATGTTACCCGTATCATGTACAGTAGTTATTCTTGTACATTGTATACTTGATATAACAGATCATAAAGCTAACTTGGGTATGGGGGAGACTTGACGGTTGATTAGATCTTATCGGGTGATGTACTGGATCCATATTGTTTTCTCACTGCAGGGGACGGTAGTGCTACCTACCAATTGCTCTATGAGCTCTTGTACTTGATTCATGCTCCCTCTTAGCGGAGGGCCCTGGTCTTAGCAGCCAGGGGCTTGTTTAAGGCCGTGATCCGGGTATGCACGGGATACATCCACCCGATAAGAACTCCTCGACCATGGGTTTCCAAGTAACATAATAAAACAGTATACACAATAGTGACGTCGGGAACACTTGTTATTTGGTCACTCTCTTGTTTGGATAATGGTACCCGTAGGCCATGTCCGGATGGGTTCGACTGGAGTGCGGGCTCCAGTATGAACTGCCAGTGGTATGGGACAATGAAAGAGATTGATTAAAATATCAGGTGGTACTGATTGCTACTATTGTATAAATCACATGACATGCCTGGTACATGTATGCTATCTTGTTATTATTCATGCTACTTTATCCGATATCTTGTTACCTGTATACTTGTTACTTTACCTGGCATATGTTATACTGTCTGTGATGGCATATGACGTATGTTCTGCATTGCATGGCATACGACGCATGTTCTGCATTGCATATATTATGCTTTCTGCATAGCATACATCACTACTTTATATACACCACACCGTATAGTGATTACACTGCATAGGCCCATCTGCCTGTACACGTCTATCACGTCGCCACTCGCATGTTCATTTCTATCACGTCACCATGTATTCGATAAACTGGATACTACTGTAGACAGGACCCGATGATAACATGCTAGGTAGTGATGATATTGAAAGGTGACTTGTTTAGATATTTCTACTGCTTACCTTTTTATATTACTACTGCTGATTATATGCTTATTATTTAGTATCACTGTTACCACATCATGTATTATATATTATTAGTATCGTGCTTGTATTACTATTGTATAGGTTCTACCTCCTCCTTCATTTTACCACTCACTAGGTCGCTTTCTGACGACCCTGGGTTTGCATGCCCAGATCGGAGATCCGAGTGACCGTGTTAGCAGATAGCGCCTTGGATTCACACAGGAGACTCATCATCGAGACCCTTTATAGGTATCTTTGTCTTTTGTTCCTGTTATCATATTTATTCCTGTTTTCCTACCTGTTATGATCACTTACCTCTTCCTGCAGGTATTCTTGTACTTATTTCATGCTGGAACTCAGGTATTGATGGAGGTTATATATTGTACTGAGGCTTAACGTACGCGTGGGGTTGTTTCCACCTCGCGTATGTACGTCGCCATAACGTCCCCGTACCTGCGGGATCGGGGCGTTACAGAGTAGTATCAGAGCTTAGGTTCACACCTGATGTGGGTAACCACCTGGGGCAATCCTTGAGCTCTTACCAATAGTACAATCAGGTTCAGATTAATTGATCTGTATCTGAATTGGGGATTCCAGCAACGAGTACAAGAATACCATGACCTTGACAATTCATTCCGTGACTCGTTTGTATTCCTTCCTTCCTTTCTGTTGTCCCCCAGAACATCCGATTTCCTTCTCGCTTTCCTTGCATTGTCTTGTTTCCAATCCGTTAGGATGAGTTCACTACCATACTTCTCCATCCCGAGTTCTTTATAGATAGCAGAGTGCGCAGCGAAAGTGTCGTGGACCCGTAACATTTCGGCTTTGGGGTTAAAAATCTTGTTCTCACACCTGATTGAAATTGCGAGGACGCAATTTTTTGTAAGGTGGGGAGAAATGTAACCCCCTGCTCCCCAGTGTACGTATCACCGTATCGGCACGCGATACGACGTACAAAAATTGATTTTACCTCCGTAGTAGTCCGATTGAGTTGTTTTCAGTTTCAAAAATTATTTCTAATATTCTAGATTTTTCAGGAATTTCTAAAATTTTTCTGGATTATTTTGGAAAATCTCCGTAGTCGGAGTCGACGATGCCGATAACCGGCTTTACGATTTTTATTTCACAAACGAGGTTGGATTTTAAGAATCCGCTTTCACTGGATGTCTTAGAATCACATGAGCTACGTTTGGGTATTTTTGGGAATTTTTCTGCATTTATCAAAAATCCGGCCAAACCGGTGTCGCCCGTCTCGGCGAGACACTCCGGGATTTTTAATTGGCAAACCGAATTGAGTTTCGACAAACCGTTTTCATATTACGTTTCAGGACAATATTTTCTATTTTTTGTAATTTGTAGGCACTGTTCGGGGCTGGTCAAATTTGAGGCTAATATAATAATAATTAAATAATTTTTTTTTATCTTTCTTTTTTTTTTTCTTCTCCTTTCTTCTCCATTTCTCTGGAGAGCGCCCCCCACCGCCTTACTGTTCCCCCTCCTTTTAAAATCCCCTCCTCTCTCTCTCTCCTCTATTCTCTCTCTCACTCACCCATAACCTCCCTCTCTCCTCCCTCTCTTTCTCTCTCTACTTTCTCACTCCTCTCTCCTCTCTCTAACCCTCTCTCTATAGCTTTCTCTCTCTCTCACCCTCTTTCTCTCTGTCCTTAGCACCCGGACCACCGCCGGCAAGGCAGCGCCGGCCTGGGCGACCGCCGTCGAGGCAGCGTCGGCTGGGCCACCGTCGGCCCAGCCCCCAACTCTCTCTCTCCTCCTCTCTGCAAGGCATCCGGTGGCCTTGGGCGCCGGAGCAACACCGGCGCCGGCGGAGCAGCGGCGCCGGAGAGGTGCCGCGCCGGCTGCGAGCGCGCGCGGGCGGCGGGCGCGCGCGGGCTGCGGGCGCGCGCGGGCGGCAGCACAGCCCACGGCTGCTGCTGCCGTTGCTCTATTTGGGTAAAAACCCAAACGGGTTTTGGGTTTGGGTTTGGTCCAGACCCGACCCATTTACACCCAGATCCGACCCAATAAGGTAACATTGCATTTTAGCCCCTGTAAAATTAGTAATTACTTTTAGGCCCCTGTAAATTTGCAAATAGCCCCCTGAATAATTTCTGTTATTACGTAACTAACCTTTTCTCTCGGTTTTGGGTATTCGGGCGATATCGGGAGCATCCGGACTCCGATTTGGACAATTCTGGATCCGTTACGATCGTGAGAAAGAGAGCTACAGTCCTATGGCCAGTTTGTGAGTGTTTTCTTTTATAAATTATATTTTTATCATGTTAGTAAAAGTGATGCTTACATCATTATCGATAAATCATTAAAATTATTATTTATTATAAATGTCCTAATCTTTATAATTAGTTTATAATTATTATTTCCTACAAATGTCATTGTGGGGACACCCCTGTAATTACAACATAGAGATAGAGATTACCTGAGTTAGTATACCATGTATAGGTATATCTGGATGATTGGTTAACGAGATTAACTTGATAATTAAAATAGATCATTAGTTCAATACTTTGATGGTACCCACCGCAGTCATAAGATAATGACCATTAGTGTAGTTGTATTTGACACTCGAGTAGATGATTTAGCCATAGAACACTGGACACGATAGTTACATCCCTTGTATGGCATATTCATGTCTATTGGTTACATAGAGACTTGTTAGACGGGACACTGTTATCTCCTGCATATTTACCGTGACTTACATATCCTGTCACCGGGACACTGTTATCACATGTCCAGGTATCACCGTTGCACAGATGCTATGACACGTCACACCGTATTCATGTGCACCACTTCACAGAACACCGTCATTTCATAAACTGTGATCATCGTTAGATGGATTCTCGACATATCCCTGTTACACCTGCATGTCATATTTCATATCTCTGTTTCACGTGCAATCCATGTTCCATGTTACCGTATTCCTATTATATGATTGTTACCTGTTACTGATATGGATATTCCTGTTACTGGACATGCGAGCTGTTGATATGCGATATGTGGGAATCCCACATCTATTGTTCCCGTTTCCCGGTATATTGTTCATGTTATCTTGTTCATGTTATATTGTTCCTGATTCCCGTGATATTGTTCTACGCTATCACCAGAGCTCAGGTCCAGTTATCATGTTACCCGTATCATGTACAGTAGTTATTCTTGTTACATTGTATACTTGATATAACAGATCATAAAGCTAACTTGGGTATGGGGGAGACTTGACGGTTGATTAGATCTTATCGGGTGATGTACTGGATCCATATTGTTTTTCCATTGCAGGGGACGGTAGTGCTACCTACCAATTGCTCCATGAGCTCTTGTTACTTGATTCATGCTCCCCTCTTAGCGGAGGGCCCTGGTCTTAGCAGCCAGGGGCTTGTTTAAGGCCGTGATCCCGGGTTTGCACGGGATACATCCACCCGATAAGAACTCCTCGACCATGGGTTTCCAAGTAACATAATAAAACAGTATACACAATAGTGACGTCGGGAACACTTGTTATTTGGTCACTCTCTCGTTTGGATAATGGTACCCGTAGGCCATGTCCGGATGGGTTCGACTGGAGTGCGGGCTCCAGTATGAACTGCCAGTGGTATGGGACACTGGAAAAGATTGATTAAAATATCAGGTGGTACTGATTGCTACTATTGTATAAATCACATGACATGCCTGGTACATGTATGCTATCTTGTTATTATTCATGCTACTTTATCCGATATCTTGTTACCTGTATACTTGTTACTTTACCTGACATATGTTATACTGTCTGTGATGGCATATGACGTATGTTCTGCATTGCATGGCATACGACGCATGTTCTGCATTGCATATATTATGCTTTCTGCATAGCAGACATCACTACTGTATATACACCACACCGTATAGTGATTAC
Organism: Agave tequilana; assembly: GCA_038442645.1. NCBI lineage: Eukaryota > Viridiplantae > Streptophyta > Magnoliopsida > Asparagales > Asparagaceae > Agave > Agave tequilana. The sequence goes on along the minus strand of JAVJIF010032114.1, from coordinate 72,616 downwards.
ACTGCATAGGCCCATCTGCCTGTACACGTCTATCACGTCGCCACTCGCATGTTCATTTCTATCACGTCACCATGTATTCGATAAACTTGAAACTACTGTAGACAGGACCCGATGATAACATGCTAGGTAGTGATGATATTGAAAGGTGACCTGTTTAGATATTTCTACTGCTTACCTTTTTATATTACTACTGCTGAATATATGCTTATTATTTAGTATCACTGTTACCACATCATGTATTATATATTATTAGTATCGTGCTTGTATTACTATTGTATTGGTTTCTACCTCCTCCTTCATTTTACCACTCACTAGGTCGCTTTCTGACGACCCTGGGTTTGCATGCCCAGATCGGAGATCCGAGTGACCGTGTTGGCAGATAGCGCCTTGGATTCACACAGGAGACTCATCCTCGAGACCCTTTATAGGTATCTTTGTCTTTTGTTCCTGTTATCATATTTATTCCTGTTTTCCTACCTGTTATGATCACTTACCTCTTCCTGCAGGTATTCTTGTACTTATTTCATGCTGGAACTCAGGTATTGATGGAGGTTATATATTGTACTGAGGCTTAACGTACGCGTGGGGTTGTTTCCACCTCGCGTATGTACGTCGCCATAACGTCCCCGTACCTGCGGGATCGGGGCGTTACAGAGTGGTATCAGAGCTTAGGTTCACACCTGGTGTGGGTAACCACCTGGGGCAATCCTTGAGCTCTTACCAACAGTACAATCAGGTTCAGATTAATTGATCTGTATCTGAATTTGGGGATTCCAGCAACGAGTACAAGAATACCATGACCTTGACAATTCATTCCGTGACTCGTTTGTATTTCTTCCTTCCTTTCTGTTGTCCCCCAGAACATCTGATTTCCTTTTCGCTTTCCTTGCATTGTCTTGCTTCCAATCCGTTAGGATGAGTTCACTACCATACTTCTCCATCCCGAGTTCTTTATAGATAGCAGAGTGCGTAGCGAAAGTGTCGTGGACCCGTAACATTTCGGCTTTGGGGTTGAAAATCTTATTCTCACACCTGATTGAAATTGCGAGGACACAATTTTTTATAAGGTGGGGAGAAATGTAACCCCCTGTTCCCCAGTGTACGTATCACCGTATCGGTACGCGATACGACGTACAAAAATTGATTTGACCTCCGTAGTAGTCCGATTGAGTTGTATTCAGTTCCAAAAATTATTTTCTAATATTCTAGATTTTTCAGGAATTTCTAAAATTTTTCTGGATTATTTTGGAAAATCTCCGTAGTCAGTGTCGACCGATGCCGATAACCGGCTTTACGATTTTTATTTCACAAACTGGGTTGGATTTTGAGAATCTGCTTTCACTAGATGTCTTAGAATCACATGAGCTACGTTCGGGTATTTTTGAGAATTTTTCTGCATTTATCGAAAATCCGGCCAAACCGGTGTCGCCCGTCTCGGCGAGACACTCCGGGATTTTTAATTGGCAAACCGGATTGAGTTTCGACAAACCGTTTCATATTACGTCTCAGAATAATATTTCCTATTTTTTATAATTTGTAGGCACTATTCGGGGCTAGTCAAATTTGAGGCTAATATAATAATAATTAAATAATTTTTTTTATCTTTCTTTTCTTTCTTTTCTTCTCCTTTCTTCTCCATTTCTCTGGAGAGCGCCACCCCACTGCCTTACTGTTCCCCCCTCCTTTTAAAATCCCCTCCTCTCTCTCTCCTCTATTCTCTCTCTCACTCACCCAAAACCTCCCTCTCTCCTCCCTCTCTTTCTCTCTCTACTTTCTCACTTCCTCTCTCCTCTCTCTAACCCTCTCTCTATAGATTTCTCTCTCTCTCACCCTCTTTCTCTCTGTCCTTAGCACCCGGACCACCGCCGGCAAGGCGGCGCCGGCCTGGGCGACCGCCGACGAGGCAGCGCCGGCTGGGCCACCGTCGGCCCAGCCCCCAACTCTCTCTCCTCTCTGCAAGGCATCCGGTGGCCTTGGGCGCCGGAGCAACACGGCGCCGGCGGAGCAGCGGCGCCGGCGAGGTGCCGCGCCGGGCGGGCGTGCGCAGGCGGAGGGCGCGCACGGGCGGCGGGCGCGCGCGGGCTGCGGGGGCACGCGGGCGGCAGCAGCAGCCCACGGCTGCTGCTGTCGTTGCTCTATTTGGGTAAAAACCCAAACGGGTTTTGGTTTGGGTTTGGTCCAGACCCGACCCATTTGCACCCAGATCCGACCCAATAAGGTAACATTGCATTTTAGCCCCTGTAAAATTAGTAATTACTTTTAGGCCCATGTTGTTGGCCCAAAGGCCTATCACCCTAGTTTTGATGATGATCAACTCATGAAGTTATGATTACTAATGATCTTGTGTTTAATTAGTGACAGATTCCTTATCAAGATCTTAGTAGGTGTGGAGCTTCAACAAAGGATAAAATGTCAAGTTGGAGCTAGCACGGGGTGATCCAAGGAGCTTTGGATCAAGCTTGGACCAAGTCAAGAAGATGAGAAGCCTTCAAGTGAAGACTTCAAGAGGATGAAGACTTGTGTCTAGGTATAAGATTTTTATTTGTTTTAGATAAAAATGTAAAGGATAGATAGTTGGTGGATTGCTCAAGTCTATATCACACACACACTCTTGATAGAACTCTTGATTGAAGTTTTCATTTAAGATTTCTTTTTAGAAAAGAATTTTTATTTAGAAAAAGATTTTTCTTTGTGACAAAATATTTATTTTGGTTTTTGGTATTTCATAGTTTACATATCTTATATCCCAAACCATACTTAGAGCCTATTGTCAAAAACTAGATATTCATCTTATTTGTGTAGTGGATCATATCCATACACACTATGCTTTAAAGTAGTTATCTTGTTTTTGTATTTGATGAGATTTTCCTTATGACAAAATATCTACTTTGGGTTTTGGTAATTTCTTATATACATATCCTTTAACCAAAACAAGTTTAGTGTTTTATGTCAAAAACTAGATATTTCATCTTGATTGTGTGGTGGATCATATCCATACACACTTTGCTTTATAAGTTAAAAATATCTTGTTTTTGTATTTTGTGAAGTTATGGAAAAACAAGTTTTAGAAAAACATATTTTTCTAAAAACAGTTTTTATTTTGAATGAAACTATTTTTCTGGATTTACTGTGAATTTCTGGGATTTTATTAAGCCAAAAGACCAATCCTTAATCCCTATTTTCTGGTTCTGCCAGTTCTGATTTTTCAGAACTGACAGAGGCCGGTCGACCGGGTCGGTCGACCGGACGTGCACGACGTGCACGCCAGTGTGCACTGGAGATCGGTCGACCGAGCCGGTTGACCGCTTCAGAGAGCTTTGCTCTCGGGAAGTATCGGTCGACCGGGCCGGTCGACCGACAGAGAGTTTTCTCTCTTCTCCAGTTGCTCGGTCGACCGGAGGTTGCAACGGTCGGATTTTTGACCGTTGCCGGTCGACCGGACCGGTCGACCGGTAGCTCTGACAGAGCCCAACGGTCAGATTTTTCTGGCCTCTATAAAAGGGGGTTTTGTCATTGTTTTGAGCCAAGATTTTAGGAGAGCTTTTGTCCAGTTTTTCTGATACTTTTAGAAGAGTTTCTCCACAATATTTGAGAGCAAATATTTCCTATCTTAAGGGAAGTTTTATCAAGAGAGTGTTAAAGTGATTTCTTGAGTTTTCCATCAAAGCTTTCTTTCCTTGTTTTTTTCTCACACTACACTTGAGTTTCCATTGTATATCTATCCTATAGGGAGAGTGTTGTAGTGAGTTTGTAATTGGTGATCAAGTGTTAGATCACCAAAGAGATTTCCTTTGTATTTGAGGAGACGGGCAAGTGTGCTCGTTGGTGGTTAGAGTTCGGTTGTGAACTCTTGGTGGTTTGAGGTGCGGCCTCGGCGAGTCGGTGGACTTGCGTGTGTAAGGGACTTTGGAGTCCGAGAGCTTGTAGGTGTTGCGGCACCGAGGAGAGATCCGGTGGGATCTTACATAGTGGAAATCCTTCGTGTGTCGAAGGCGGGGATGTAGAGCAAGTGTGCTCGAACCTCGAAACAAACCCTTTGTGTTTGCGATTGCTCACTCTTGCTCTCTTTCTCTCTTTGTCTCTTTTATATCTTGCATTACTTTCATTGTCTTTACTTTACATGCTTGATATACCCTTGTGCTTAAATTGCTATACTTGCTTGGGATTGTTCTTACACTAGTATTCAACCAAGAGAGCCAACGCGGCACTTCAACCCATTCAAGGGAATCTAGAGGAGCTTGTCCAGAGCCTCGCAAGGGGAATTCGGCAACACTCTTGTGTTATACATAAGTGTTTAATTAAAAGAAGTTTAATTTGGTCAACTTAGTTTTAATTCCGCATTATTTGTTAATAAGTGACCATTAGATTAGCCATCACCTATTCACCCCCCCCTCTAGGTGAACTTACACATGTAAATTTGCAAATAGCCCCCTGAATTATTTCTGTTATTACGTAACAAACCTTTTCTCTCGGTTTTGGGTATTCGGGCGATATCGGGAGCATCCGGACTCCGATTTGGACGATTCTGGATCCGTTGCGATCGTAGGAAAGAGAGCTACAGTCCTATGGCCAGTTTGTGGGTGTTTTCTTTTTATAAATTATATTTTTATCATGTTTAGTAAAAGTGATGCTTACTTCATTATCGATAAATCATTAAAATTATTGTTTATTATAAATGTCCTAATCTTTATAATTAGTTTTATAATTATTATTTCCTACAAATGTCATTGTGGGGACACCCCTGTAATTACAACATAGAGATAGAGATTACCTGAGTTAGTATACCATGTATAGGTATATCTGGATGATTGGTTAACGAGATTAACTTGATAATTGAAATAGATCATTAGTTCAATACTTTGATGGTACCCACCGTAGTCATAAGATAATGACCATTAGTGTAGTTGTATTTGACACTCGAGTAGATGATATAGCCATAGAACACTGGACATGATAGTTACATCCCTTGTATGGCATATTCATGTCTATTGGTTACATAGAGACTTGTTAGACGGGACACTGTTATCTCCTGCATATTTACCGTGACTTACATAACCTGTCACCCGGGACACTGTTATCACATGTCCAGGTATCACAGTTGCACAGATGCTATGACACGTCACACCGTAATCATGTGCACCACTTCACAGAACACCGTCATTTCATATACTGTGATCATCGTTAGATGGATTCTCGACATATCCCTGTTACACCTGCATGTCATATTTTCATATCTCTGTTTCACGTGCAATCCATGTTCCATGTTACCGTATTCCTGTTATATGATTGTTACCTGTTACTGATATGGATATTCCTGTTACTGGACATGCGAGCTGTTGATATGCGATATGTGGGAATCCCACATCTATTGTTCCCGTTTCCCGGTATATTGTTCATGTTATCTTGTTCATGTTATATTGTTCCTGATTCCCGTGATATTGTTCTACGCTATCACCAGAGCTCAGGTCCAGTTATCATGTTACCCGTATCATGTACAATAGTTATTCTTGTTACATTGTATACTTGATATAACAGATCATAAAGCTAACTTGGGTATGGGGAGACTTGACGGTTGATTAGATCTTATTGGGTGATGTACTGGATCCATATTGTTTTCCCACTGCAGGGGACGGTAGTGCTACCTACCAATTGCTCCATGAGCTCTTGTTACTTGATTCATGCTCCCCTCTTAGCGGAGGGCCCTGGTCTTAGCAGCTAGGGGCTTGTTTAAGGCCGTGATCCCGGGTATGCACGGGATACATCCACCCGATAAGAACTCCTCGACCATGAGTTTCCAAGTAACATAATAAAACAGTATACACAATAGTGACGTCGGGAACACTTGTTATTTGGTCACTCTCTCGTTTGGATAATGGTACCCGTAGGCCATGTCCGGATGGGTTCGACTGGAGTGCGGGCTCCAGTATAAACTGCCAGTGGTATGGGACACTGGAAGAGATTGATTAAAATATCAGGTGGTACTGATTGCTACTATTGTATAAATCACATGACATGCCTGGTACATGTATGCTATCTTGTTATTATTCATGCTACTTTATCTGATATCTTGTTACATGTATACTTGTTACTTTACCTGGCATATGTTATGCTGTCTATATACTTGTTACTTTACCTGGCATATGTTATACATGTTCTGCCTGCATTGCATGGCATACGACGCATGTTCTGCATTGCATATATTATACTTTCTGCATAGCAGACATCACTACTGTATATACACCACACCGTATAGTGATTACACTTCATAGGCCCATCTGCCTGTACACGTCTATCACGTCGCCACTCGCATGTTCATTTCTATCACGTCACCATGTATTCGATAAACTGGATACTACTGTAGACAGGACCCGATGATAACATGTTAGGTAGTGATGATATTAAAAGGTGACATGTTTAGATATTTCTACTGCTTACCTGTTTATATTACTACTGCTGATTATATGCTTATTATTTAGTATCACTGTTACCACATCATGTATTATATATTATTAGTATCGTGCTTGTATTACTGTTGTATATGTTACTACCTCCTCCTTCATTTTACCACTCACTAGGTCGCTTTCTGACGACCCTGGGTTTGCATGCCCAGATCGGAGATCCGAGTGACCGTGTTAGCAGATAGCGCCTTGGATTCACATAGGAGACTCATCATCGAGACCCTTTATAGGTATCTTTGTCTTTTGTTCCTGTTATCATATTTATTCCTGTTTTCCTACCTGTTATGATCACTTACCTCTTCCTGCAGGTATTCTTGTACTTATTTCCTGCTGGAACTCAGGTATTGATGGAGGTTATATATTGTACTGAGGCTTAACGTACGCGTGGGGTTGTTTCCACCTCGCGTATGTACGTTGCCATAACGTCCCCGTACCTGCGGGATCGGGGTGTTACATATTGTGTTTTGTTGTTATTAGATTTATTACTTGCTAATGATAGATCGCTTCTACGCTTTCGTTGCCGAGTCCCTCACTCGGTGTTTCTCTCTTGTTTTGTCGATATTTTCTACAACAATTGATATCAGAACAATGGATAGCAAGACGACAACAACAAACAAGTTCAACATTGAGAAATTTGATGAGAAGTCCAACTTTTTGCAGTGAAAGTTACGAGTAACATGTTGCTCGTGAAGGAGGGCACATACCAGATCCTGCTTGGCTGTGAGAAGAAGCCATCGAAGAGGTAATGAGTGAAACTACATTGACTTCAGCGCTAAGGTAATGATCATACTGTGCATATCAGATGAGGTCCTCTACAACTCAACGATGAGACAACTGTTGATCTTTGGTGTAGGTTGGAGAGCCTTAATATGACAAAGAGTTTGTCGAACAAGCTCCCCATGAAGAAGCAATTATGCAGCTTTCGAATGAAGGAAAGTATGTGTAACACTCAGATTATTAAATATTTAATATTGAGTTAATGAGATGATGCAGAATAATTAGAATTTTTTTTTAGAAACTGAATTTCTCAACAATTTTGGAGAAATTTCGAGTGGAATAAATTTCTTCAAAATTTTCGTAATTAAGTGGTGGACATATTTCGAGTTAAATGATTTTGAGATATATATACACACACACATACGGATGGGAGGACTACATTTATGAGTATAATTTTTTTTTATACTACACACACATTGAAATGCAAAGTGTATATATACTTTTACATGGGAACTGTATATATATGTGCATACATATTAATCACTTCATGAATATATAATAATATATTATATTTATTAAATGGGTTAGGTGAATGGAGGGATGGTGTCATAATGGAGAGGGAGTGGTGAGGGAAGTGTATAGAGAAATCTAAGGATTTATTTTTAGAACAATTATGCTCCCTTCTTCTTCTCTCACTCTCACACAGACTTGCAGTGTGAAGTGATTTTTGTTTTTGCGTTCCTTTTCTTGAATCAATAAATTCCTTGAGACCCTGAAACCTTTAACTCTTGTTGCCACACAATTCCTTAGACTAGTTCCCGTCAAAAAGATGCCATCTTTGCTGAAATTTTTGCTTTAAAAGTAAAGTGGAGCAAAGATCCGTGATGGGTTATGAGGCTGAAAATAAAAATTTGGATCCTGGGAAATTAAAACCTCATTCTTGAAATTTGGCTTATTAGCTAAGTTTTATATGCATTCTTCTATTATGTTACAGTTGGTATGAGAGTTAGGGCTTAGGAATTTAGAGTAAAGCTTAGGATAGGCCTAGAGAAATATAGGCCTAGAGATTGATTTAGATAATTGGATCAGAATAAGATTGATTGTTGTAACGAAATGAGTATGTGCTTGTATGAATGAATGTGTGTGTGTTTTGATTTTTGTATTTCATGGGTGTAGTGGGTTCATATGCGTATGATTAATCTCGGATTGCGTGATATTTGATTTCTTCCCTTACGGTTGAATAAAAGTATACCCGCGTGCCTTAATTCGAATGTGTTCTGCTGAGAGAGCAGGCTCTCAGTGTGAACTGCCAGTGGTATGGGGACACTGAAATAAGAGAGTGGTTAAAATATCAGGCAAGTCAAGATCAAATCAGAACAGAAGAACCCTACTGAGTATTTGACAGTGAAATGATGAATCTTTCAAGATAAGAGATCGATAAATAAATATATTTATGTGTTGAATATATGTGATATGCATATCGTCAAGTATGATACGTGTATGTGTTGATATAATGTGTGATGATATATGGTATGACTATTAGCAAGTGTGATATGTGTATGTGAAAATACACGATACATATAACGCCAAGTATGATAGATGAATGTAATGATATGAAATATGTGTAAGATACGCACTGCATTGATTATGATATTGAATATATATTATATGTTGTGTACACACAAGAAGAACTGAGTATATACTAAAATAAAGGAGATACATGACCTAATGGAAATAAACTATATTATTTCGAAGAAAAATTTTATAATATAAAGAAAAAGTTAAAGGTATTATCCTTATCAATTATCATATTTGTCAAGTTTCGAGGACGGAACTTTTCTAAGAGGTAAAGCTGTAACACTCAGATTATTAAATTTTTTATTAATATTTCAATATTGAGCTAATGAGATGATGCAGAATAATTAGAAATTATTATTTGTTTTTTTTGTGAAACTGAATTTCTCGACACTTTTGGAGGAAATTTCGAGTGGAATAAATTTTCTTCAAAATTTTCGTAATTAAGTAGTGGAAAAATTTCCAGTTAAATGATTTTGAGATATACACACACACACATACGTATGAGAGGACTACATTTATAAGTATAATTTTTTTTTGTATACTATATATATATACACATTGAAATGCAAGGTGTATATATACTTGTACATGGGAACTGTATATATGTGTATACATATTAATCACTTCATGAATATATAAAAATATATTATATTTGGGTTAGGTGAATGGAGGGATGGTGTCATAATGGAGAGGGAGTGGTTGTAGGCTGTCCAAAAATCACCAAGGACAAGTCATCTGACGCGAACCTCGCTGCAACACGAAAGTCACGTTTAAAACTTAAATGCGGACCTCACGTCTAAAGAAGCATAAAGACTTCAGACATAGTCCTGAGTAAGTCCGCATTCAATGCGAGTCTGAGGTAACTTTGCATCCCGACTAACGCGAGTATGAGTAACTCCGCGTTCCATGTTAAGTGCGGGTCTAAGCAACTTGGTGCTTCACTTCAGACGTGGGTCTGAGAAACCCTGCGTCTTACTTCAAGCGCGGATCTGAGTAACTTGGCGCTCTACTTCAGACGCGGGTCTGAGAAACCATGTGTCTCACTTCAAACGCGAGTCTAAGCAACTCCGCGTTCTGAGATGCCTGCGTCTACAACAAGCAACGTAAGGTCCGCGTCCAGCGTGAGACCCGTGTTTCTGTTGTAGTAAACCTCCATTATTGGGTCAATTAACTCCCCCACGTAATGGGAGAGTTAATCCCTATTATGGAGGAATTTTAGGGGATAACAATACCCCTATGACTCCCTATAAATAGCCTGAGTTGCTATGAAGGAAGGGGATGACTTCTTTGAAATCAAGAGAATTTCTTTGAATCCAGGCTTTTTTTTAATCCAAAAGGAGTACTTTTTAAGAAAAAGAGAAAAGGAGTAGTTAGTGGACTCTAAACACTATGCATGTTAAAACAGAGTTTCTCTTTGATTAGTCTTCGAGAGCATCATGAAGAGAGGCTAGACAGTCAGCTGATCAACGAAGAATAAGAATCACTCTCCACTGTCACTCAAAGAACCCAGCTTTAAATAAAGGGGAGAACCGAGTCTTTTTCCCTCTTTGTAATCGGAATCGTTCCACTGTAATTTTTCAGCCACTCAAAGAAATCTTATACCGACCAAGGCGTTTTTTTGACCAAATAAAAGATGGCGACTCTGTTGGGACTTTCTTTTTTCCCGACGAGAATGCTGTGGCGCAAGCCGATGTCTGGCTCCTTGGGAAGACGGTAGAATCCCTCGTCGTTGAATTCGACCAAGGAAGTTTAAGAAGTTCCTTTCCTCAGGCTCTGCTAGCCCCAAGGCAATGCAGCAATACCGCAAAATCTCTTCTGAGACTCACTCTCGAATCTCTTCAGAGATTACTCCTGAAGTGGCCGCACCACTGCTCACAACGCAGAGGGTGCCATTTCTCATGCAGCCCATGTTGCCCACGTCAACGTCTCTTAGGAGACCCGCAGGGCAAAAGCAGCAGCGCACAGTGACGATGAAGATCAATTCCACCATCTTCTTCCTCTCCAAACCTTGCAATTTCAGGTTGCCAGGGGTTCCCAACAACCTCTACGGCTTAACCGAAATGCTGAATGTCGACAAAGCCGCCACACTCGTCGACAACAGTTTGAAAATGCTGCAGAAGCAATCTATTCTTCAGACTCAGAACGCGAGGTTTGTAACCGCATTTCTCTTAAGCAATGCGCGTTTTCATTCTAGAACGCGAGCCCCGCGTTCTTTAACAATGCGAGGTCCGCGTCAAACGCGAGATCCGTGATTGCTAAAATTGAAGTATCATGTAGCTTAGGGCTAACAGATCGTGTCCACAAGGAGAGATGCGATGCAAACTTTTCGATATTTTGAGAAAAATAAGTTTTATTTTTATATTTTTTAGAAGAAAAAGAAAATGCAGTGTGAGGAAATAATTTAAAGAAAAATTGAAGATTAGAATAGGTTTTGAAAAAAGTGATTTTTTAAAGAAGCTTGAAGATGTGTGTTTGTTTTTATTTAATAAAGAGAGATCCGGGCTCACTAATCTTTCCCCAACTCTAAATTCTTCTCTTGAAAGTTCAAGTGCCTCAATGAGATCATAGGCAAAAAAGTTTAGTCTTGTATTTAAAGAGATCAAGTAACACACATATGATGGTTTATTTTAGAAATCGAATTTTAGTTTTGAAATCTTTTTTTAAGTTGAATGTTAAACTTTCAAAGCAATAAAGCACGTATGGAATAAAAACAAGTTCTTTTTAATGATTAATTTGAAGATTAAACTCAAAATCCAATCCCATCCTCATGTGCCTTCAAGAGCACTCGCAATAAGTAAGGCTTAGTTTAAGGCATTCAAATGATTCAGTGGGGTCTTTTTTATTAATATCGATCAAGAATCAATCTAGAGAGGAGAGATTAGTGAGCCCAGAAAGAGGAGATTAAGCAACTCCTTACTAAAAAAATATTGAATTGAAATGCAACATACCCGTGAGTTGGAGAAGAAAAGAAGTTCGTCGAACCTTTATTGATGTCACTTCAACTTCAGATTTCAATCACTCATTCTCTCTCTCACTTTATTTCTGAACTGAACTACAGCTTAAGAATTGAGATACAACTTCTCATAAACTATCTAACAACGATCCTAAACCTTAAAAAGAAAATAAGAGATTAATCCTATTATTTCTCCTCTGCTTCTAATGTGTGGGGTATTTATAAAGTAAAAATGGATAGGGGAGACGAGTGGAGAGATAGGGGGAGCAAACGCTCCCCAAACTCAAAGACAAAGCCGCTGGAAATGCGACAAAAGCTGCATTTCTGTGGCAAAATCCTGGCCTTAGGGCCAGGGTCAGGGTGTCATGTGATTATCCATTTGTCCCTTATCCTTTTATCCTATTGGATCTTGAATTTCTGTTCTGAATTTGACGAGATATCCTTTGCTCTTCAATTCAACCAATTTGAGTCTTCAAAAGTCCGTTTTTACTTTGATTTTACTTGATATTTATCTTATCTGATATATCCGGTCTTCAGATGAGATAACTTCTGCAAAATCTACATTTAAATCGATCTCCTTTCTTTTTAACTTCTGAATTTAATTAGATAAATCAGTCATTCTCTCTCTTTTCTTCCTTAATTACTCTACACGCCACTGGACATTAAAATACATTAATGGCAGAGTTTTATTTAAATACAGATGTAGATTTGTGACATATATGATATGAAAATATGCAACACACGTGTGTGATCACACCCACACACATATCTTTTGCTCATCCTCGAGCAAAACAAAAACTAACTATCCATTTTCGTAGGAAACACGATTGCACTTAGTATGTACAAAAAGCCGTTAAACCTCTAGGTTACCCCTAGAGGACGAGTTTTGTCTCGTGAGAATTTTCAGTGGATTATACCCATAAAATTTGTAACGCCCCGATCCCGCAGGTACAGGGATGTTATGGCGACGTACATACGTAAGGCGGAGATACCCCCACGTATGTACGCTAAGCCTCAGTAAAGAGAATAAATTCAATAGTTACAATAATTCCAGCATGAAATAAGTATAAGAATACCTGCAAAAGGGGTCAGTGATCACGAGAGATATAGAAAAATGGATAAATAATGAAATAAAGGCTAAATAATAAAGATACCTATGAATGGTATTGATGACGAGTCTCCTACGTGAATCCAATGACATATCTGATAGTAAGAAATCTTGAATCTCTAACCTGGGCACGCAAATCTAGGGTAGTCGAAAGCGACCTAGTGAGTGATAAAATGAAGGAGGCAGTAATATGTACTATAGTAATACAAGCACGATAATAATATATTATACATGTTTATGTATCAGTAATACCATAATAGGAATATAATAATCAGTAGAAACATAAAATGTCATCTTTTAATACCATCACCACCTAGCATGTTATCATCGGGTCATGTCTACAGTAGTCTCCAATTTTATATAATAAATAATGTTGTATAGTGGTGACGTGATAGACATGAATATGCAGATGTGCAGCATGCAATATAACCATACTACTGTGTTGTGCATATACAGTAATGATGTCTGCAAGGTATACATAAAGTAGAATATATGCAATGCAGAGTATACATGTATAGAAATAATGTGTGACCACATGGAGTGTAACAAATATCAGAAAAAGTAACAAGGTATACAGGTGAAATGATAGTGGATAAAATATCAGAAAAAGTAACAAATATAAAGGGAGAATAAGATACATGTGTCGAGCATGTCAGGTGATTTATATAATAATAACAATCAGTATCACCTGGTATTTTAATCAATCTCTTTCAGTATTCTATACCACTGGCAGTTCATACTGGAGCCCACACTCCAGTCGAACCCATCTGGATATGGCATACGGGTACCTTATCCAAACGAGAGAGTGACCAAATAACAAGTATTACAGACGTCACTATTGTGTATACCATTTTATTATGTTAATTAGAAACTAAATGGTCGAGGAGTTCTTATCGGGTAGGTATATCCCGTGCATACGCAGGATCACGGCCTTAAACGGACCCTTGGTTGCTGAGACCAGGGCCCTCCGCTAAGAGGGGAGCACGAAACAAGAAACTGGAGCTCATGGAGGTATATACAATCGGTAGGAAGCACTATCATCCCCTGTAGTGGGATAAATATGGATCCAGTACATCCACCCGATAAGATCTAATCAACCGTCAAGTATCCCCCATTCCAAGTGTAACGCTCCGATCCCAAGGATACGGAGACGTTATGGCGACGTACATACGCGAGGTGAAAACAACCTCACGCGTACGTTAAGCCTCAATACAGTACAATACCTCCATATAGATCTGAGGTCCAGCATGAAAGCAGTACAAGAATACCTGCAGAAAGAGGTCAGCGATCATAACAGATATGAAAACAAGGATAAATAAGATAACAGAAATAAAGCACTAAAATACCTATGAATAGTCCTGATGCGGAATCTCCAATCTGACTCCAAGGCACTCTCTGAAGCTATGGTAACTCGAATCTCCAATCTGGGCATGCAAACCCAGGGTCGTCAGAAAGCGACCTAGTGAGTGGTAAAACTGAAGGAGGCAGTAATATATACTAAAGTACTACAAGCATGATACTACTATAGATACATGATGGTGTATACCATATAATAAGCATATCATAAACAGTAAAAATATACAGACATGTCATCTTATATTATCATTACTACCTAACCGGTTATCATCAGATCATGTCTGTAATCGTATCCAGTTTATATAATATATAATGTTATCTAGTGGTGACGAATCTACATGCTAGTGGTGATGTGATAACAGTGGTGATGTGATAACAGTGAACATGCAGATGGGCATATGCTACCTAACCAGTATACGGTGTGGTGCATAGACAGTAATGATGTATGCAAGGTATATAGCGAATAGAATATATGCTCATATACATGAATAGAATGCCACCACAGAAAATGTAACGTGTACCAGGTAAGAAACAAGTATACATGTAATATGATATCAGATCAATAATCAGGAACAGTAATTAATAAACATGTAGCAGGTACAGAACAGTAACAAGTAGTAACCATGTATTAGGCATGTCATGTGATTTATACAATAGTAGCAATCAGTACCACCTGCTATTTTAATTAGCATATGTCTGCAACAATAAAATATATGCAATGCAGAACATGCATAGTATGCCACTACATACAGTGTAATATATACCAGGTAATGTAACAAAGTATACATGTGCATGAGTAGTAGGGCACTAAAGAAAGTGTAACAGGAAACAAGAACAATAGCAATGTATACATGTCACATGATAGCAGATAAATGATCAGGAACAGTAACAAGTACAACTAAACATGTATCAGGCAAGTCATGTCCAAGTCATGTCATTTATACAATAGTAGCGATCAGTACCACCTGCTATTTTAATTACTCTCTTCCAGTGTCCCATACCACTGGCGGTTCATACTGAAGCCCGCACCCCAGTCGAACCCATCCGGACATGGCCTACGGGTACCATTATCCAAACGAGAGAGTAACCAAATAACAAATGTTCCCGATGTCACTATCGTGTATACTATTTTATTATGTTAATTGGAAACTCATGGTCGAGGAGTTCTTATCGGGTGGATGTATCCCGTGCATACCCGGGATCACGGCCTTAAACAAGCCCCTGGCTGCCAGGACCAGGGCCCTCCGCTAAGAGGGAGCATGAATCAAGTAACAAGAGCTCATGGAGCAATTGGTAGGCAGCCCTCCTACCGTCCCCTGCAGTGGGAAAACAATATGGATCCAGTACATCACCCGATAAGATCTAATCCACCATCAAGTCTCCCCCATACCCCAGTTATCATTATGATCTGATATGTTCAGTATTCAATGTAACAAGAACAAATAACAGTACATGGTACGGTTAAGACGATAACTGGACCTGAGCTCTGTTGATAGCGTAGAACAATATATCGAGAATCAGGAACAATATAACATGAACAAGATATCATGAACAATATATCGAGAAACGGGAACAATAGATGTGGGATTCCCACATATCGCATATCTACAGCTCTCATGTCCAGTAACGGGAAATCCGTATCAATAACAGGAAACAATCATATAACATGAATACGGTAACATGGCACAATAATCGGTGTAACATGCACAGTAAGTCATATGACAAGACGATAGAATACAAGCATGTACACTCGTGTGGTAAGCATCTGTAACAGTGCGGTCTGTGTAACAAGTATCCGTGAGTGGTACATGTATATATCAGTGGAAGATGAATATGAAATACTAAAGTGACGTTTCATAGTATCAATGCAACATGTACATGTAGTATCAATGGTCAATGACTCATATATGGTGACCTACCGTATCCGTATAATGATATCCGTATCCTAGTGGTATAGCCCTCATCCATGTAACCTATATGCGTAGCACTAATCCCTGTAATAACGGTAGTCTGTGTATCATGTAGTACCATGTCCTACGGAGTCTAGCATGTATATCTCGTGCCAGTGTAGTGTCACAGTGTCTCTGTGGGTCAGTATACACATAATGTGACTGTGTTACAAGACATGTCATAAGAATGTCCAACACATGGTGACATAGTGGGCCGGATGTCAATAGTCCATAAACAAGACCGAATAGGTATCCAGTGTCACACTCTACGTCTAGTAGGTATCAGGCATATTTTAAGTACAGTGGTGATGACAGTGTTTTATGATTGTCTACGGTTTATTTTACCGGTATCATGTTTTATTTAAATAACACAACCAAGTGCAATCAATATAATAAAAAGATAATTTATAAATTAAAAACACTCACAAACTGGCTACAGGACTGTAGCTCTCGTTCCCACGATCGCAACGGATCCAGAATCGTCCAAATCGGAGTCCGGATGCTCCAGATATCGCCCGAATACTGAAAAGCATATAAAGGGGTTAATTTTGTAATAACGGAAAATATCCAGGGGGCTATATGTAATTTTGCAGGGGCCTAAACGTAATTTAGGAATTAACAGGGGCTAAACTGAAAGTTTACCTTTAATGGGTCGGGTCTGGGTGTAAACGGGTTGGGTTTGGATCCAATACCCAAACCCGTAACTTAAGTTATTGGGTTTAATGATAAACGGGTTAATGGGTTTAATTAAACCCAATAAGGATAATTGGGTTTAGGTTTTAATCAATCCAATGGAGGTAATTGGGTTTGGGTTTTAACCCAAACCCATGGGAAAACGAGCAGCAGCAGCAGCAGCGCTGCTGCTGCTGCGCCCGACCTGGCCGGCCACTGGCCGGGCTGGCCGGCGGCGCCCGCCGCGGCCCTGGCCGGCGGCAGGGGGAAGAGAAAAGGAGGGGAGAGAGAGAGAGTTTACCAGATAGAGGGGGGGAGCGCGCGGCCATGGCGGCGGCGGTCGGCGGGGAGCGCCGGCTGGGGGCGCTCGGTTCGGCTGGGGGCACGGTGGCGGCCGGCCACCGGCCGCGTGGCCGGAGGCGGAGCGCAGCGGCGGCTAGGTCGGAGATGGCCTGCTGCCAACAGAGATAGGGAGAGGGAGAAGAGAGAGAGAGAGAGGAGGTATTGAGAGAGAGAGTTTTAGAGAGAGAGAGAAATTGGAGAGAGAGAGAGTTGTAAAGAGATTTGAAGGAGAGAGAGAGAGAGAGGGTTTTGGTTTTTAAACAGGAGAGAGAAGATGGCGGTGGGATTTTTATGGGTGCGGTTGATTGAAAAAGGCGGTGGAGGAGATGAAGCTTGTGGAAGAAGGAAGAAAGGAGAAGAAAAGAAAGGAAAAAGTTAAAATAAAAATAATATTTTATTATTATAATATTGGCTCAATATTCGACGGACTCCGAACGGTACCCAAAAATTACAGAAAATAGAAAATAATATTCTGAGACGTAATATGAAAACGGTTTATCGAAACTCAATCCGGTTTGTAAATTAAAAATCCTGGAATGTCTCGCCGATACGGGCGACACCGGTTTGGCCGGATTTTGATAAATTCAGAAAAATCCCCAAAAATACCCAAACGTAGCTCATATAATTCTAAGACAAACGGTGAAAGCGGATTCTCAAAATTCTACTCCGTTTGTGAAATAAAAATCGGAAGGCAGGGTATCGGTATCGGTCGACACCGACTACGAAGATTTTCCAAAATAATCCAGAAAAATTCCAGAAAATCCTGAAAAATCTACAATATTAGGAAATGATTTTTGAAACTGAAATCAGGTCAATCGGACTACTACAGAGGTCAAATCAAATTTGTACGTCGTATCGCGCACAGATACGGTGATACGTACACCGGGGATCAGGGTGTTACATTTCTCCCCACCTTACAAAAAATTGCGTCCTCGCAATTTCAATCAGGTGTGAGAACAAGATTTTCAATCCCAAAGCCTAAAGGTGACGGGTCCACGACACTTCCGCTGCGCACTCTGATATCTATAAGGAACTCGGGATGGAGAAGTATGGTAGTGAACTAATAAGGAAGACAATACAGGAAAGTAGAAGGAAATCGGGTGTTCTGGCTGACAACTGAAAGGAAGTCAGAGAGCAGAGTCAAGAAATGAATTGTCAAGGTCATGGTATTCTTGTACTCGTTGCTAGAATCCCCAAATTCAGATACAGATCAGTTAATCTGAACCTGATTGTACTGTTGGTAAGAGCCCAAGGATTGACCCAGGTGGTTACCCACTCCAGGTGTGAACCTAAGCTCTGATACCACTATGTAACGCTCCGATCCCAAGGATACGGAGACGTTATGGCGACGTACATACGCGAGGTGAAAACAACCTCACGCGTACGTTAAGCCTCAATACAGTACAATACCTCCATATAGATCTGAGGTCCAGCATGAAAGCAGTACAAGAATACCTGCAGAAAGAGGTCAGCGATCATAACAGATATGAAAACAAGGATAAATAAGATAACAGAAATAAAGCACTAAAATACCTATGAATAGTCCTGATGCGGAATCTCCAATCTGACTCCAAGGCACTCTCTGAAGCTATGGTAACTCGAATCTCCAATCTGGGCATGCAAACCCAGGGTCGTCAGAAAGCGACCTAGTGAGTGGTAAAACTGAAGGAGGCAGTAATATATACTAAAGTACTACAAGCATGATACTACTATAGATACATGATGGTGTATACCATATAATAAGCATATCATAAACAGTAAAAATATACAGACATGTCATCTTATATTATCATTACTACCTAACCGGTTATCATCAGATCATGTCTGTAATCGTATCCAGTTTATATAATATATAATGTTATCTAGTGGTGACGAATCTACATGCTAGTGGTGATGTGATAACAGTGGTGATGTGATAACAGTGAACATGCAGATGGGCATATGCTACCTAACCAGTATACGTGTGGTGCATAGACAGTAATGATGTATGCAAGGTATATAGCGAATAGAATATATGCTCATATACATGAATAGAATGCCACCACAGAAAATGTAACGTGTACCAGGTAAAGAAACAAGTATACATGTAATATGATATCAGATCAATAATCAGGAACAGTAATTAATAAACATGTAGCAGGTACAGAACAGTAACAAGTAGTAACCATGTATTAGGCATGTCATGTGATTTATACAATAGTAGCAATCAGTACCACCTGCTATTTTAATTAGCATATGTCTGCAACAATAAAATATATGCAATGCAGAACATGCATAGTATGCCACTACATACAGTGTAATATATACCAGGTAATGTAACAAAGTATACATGTGCATGAGTAGTAGGGCACTAAAGAAAGTGTAACAGGAAACAAGAACAATAGCAATGTATACATGTCACATGATAGCAGATAAATGATCAGGAACAGTAACAAGTACAACTAAACATGTATCAGGCAAGTCATGTCCAAGTCATGTCATTTATACAATAGTAGCGATCAGTACCACCTGCTATTTTAATTACTCTCTTCCAGTGTCCCATACCACTGGCGGTTCATACTGAAGCCCGCACCCCAGTCGAACCCATCCGGACATGGCCTACGGGTACCATTATCCAAACGAGAGAGTAACCAAATAACAAATGTTCCCGATGTCACTATCGTGTATACTATTTTATTATGTTAATTGGAAACTCATGGTCGAGGAGTTCTTATCGGGTGGATGTATCCCGTGCATACCCGGGATCACGGCCTTAAACAAGCCCCTGGCTGCCAGGACCAGGGCCCTCCGCTAAGAGGGGAGCATGAATCAAGTAACAAGAGCTCATGGAGCAATTGGTAGGCAGCCCTCCTACCGTCCCCTGCAGTGGGAAAACAATATGGATCCAGTACATCACCCGATAAGATCTAATCCACCATCAAGTCTCCCCCATACCCCAGTTATCATTATGATCTGATATGTTCAGTATTCAATGTAACAAGAACAAATAACAGTACATGGTACGGTTAAGACGATAACTGGACCTGAGCTCTGTTGATAGCGTAGAACAATATATCGAGAATCAGGAACAATATAACATGAACAAGATATCATGAACAATATATCGAGAAACGGGAACAATAGATGTGGGATTCCCACATATCGCATATCTACAGCTCTCATGTCCAGTAACGGGAAATCCGTATCAATAACAGGAAACAATCATATAACATGAATACGGTAACATGGCACAATAATCGGTGTAACATGCACAGTAAGTCATATGACAAGACGATAGAATACAAGCATGTACACTCGTGTGGTAAGCATCTGTAACAGTGCGGTCTGTGTAACAAGTATCCGTGAGTGGTACATGATATATCAGTGGAAGATGAATATGAAATACTAAAGTGACGTTTCATAGTATCAATGCAACATGTACATGTAGTATCAATGGTCAATGACTCATATATGGTGACCTACCGTATCCGTATAATGATATCCGTATCCTAGTGGTATAGCCCTCATCCATGTAACCTATATGCGTAGCACTAATCCCTGTAATAACGGTAGTCTGTGTATCATGTAGTACCATGTCCTACGGAGTCTAGCATGTATATCTCGTGCCAGTGTAGTGTCACAGTGTCTCTGTGGGTCAGTATACACATAATGTGACTGTGTTACAAGACATGTCATAAGAATGTCCAACACATGGTGACATAGTGGGCCGGATGTCAATAGTCCATAAACAAGACCGAATAGGTATCCAGTGTCACACTCTACGTCTAGTAGGTATCAGGCATATTTTAAGTACAGTGGTGATGACAGTGTTTTATGATTGTCTACGGTTTATTTTACCGGTATCATGTTTTATTTAAATAACACAACCAAGTGCAATCAATATAATAAAAAGATAATTTATAAATTAAAAACACTCACAAACTGGCTACAGGACTGTAGCTCTCGTTCCCACGATCGCAACGGATCCAGAATCGTCCAAATCGGAGTCCGGATGCTCCAGATATCGCCCGAATACTGAAAAGCATATAAAGGGGTTAATTTTGTAATAACGGAAAATATCCAGGGGGCTATATGTAATTTTGCAGGGGCCTAAACGTAATTTAGGAATTAACAGGGCTAAACTGAAAGTTTACCTTTAATGGGTCGGGTCTGGGTGTAAACGGGTTGGGTTTGGATCCAATACCCAAACCCGTAACTTAAGTTATTGGGTTTAATGATAAACGGGTTAATGGGTTTAATTAAACCCAATAAGGATAATTGGGTTTAGGTTTTAATCAATCCAATGGAGGTAATTGGGTTTGGGTTTTAACCCAAACCCATGGGGAAAACGAGCAAGCAGCAGCAGCAGCGCTGCTGCTGCTGCGCCCGACCTGGCCGGCCACTGGCCGGGCTGGCCGGCGGCGCCCGCCGCGGCCCTGGCCGGCGGCAGGGGGAAGAGAAAAGGAGGGGAGAGAGAGAGAGTTTACCAGATAGAGGGAGGGGGAGCGCGCGGCCATGGCGGCGGCGGTCGGCGGGGAGCGCCGGCTGGGGGCGCTCGGTTCGGCTGGGGGCACGGTGGCGGCCGGCCACCGGCCGCGTGGCCGGAGGCGGAGCGCAGCGGCGGCTAGGTCGGAGATGGCCTGCTGCCAACAGAGATAGGGAGAGGGAGAAGAGAGAGAGAGAGGAGGTATTGAGAGAGAGAGTTTTAGAGAGAGAGAGAAATTGGAGAGAGAGAGAGAGTTGTAAAGAGATTTGAAGGAGAGAGAGAGAGAGGGTTTTGGTTTTTAAACAGGAGAGAGAAGATGGCGGTGGGATTTTTATGGGTGCGGTTGATTGAAAAAGGCGGTGGAGGAGATGAAGCTTGTGGAAGAAGGAAGAAAGGAGAAGAAAAGAAAGGAAAAAGTTAAAATAAAAATAATATTTTATTATTATAATATTGGCTCATATTCGACGGACTCCGAACGGTACCCAAAAATTACAGAAAATAAAAAATAATATTCTGAGACGTAATATGAAAACGGTTTATCGAAACTCAATCCGGTTTGTAAATTAAAATCCCGGAATGTCTCGCCGATACGGGCGACACCGGTTTGGCCGGATTTTGATAAATTCAGAAAAAATCCCCAAAATACCCAAACGTAGCTCATATAATTCTAAGACAAACGGTGAAAGCGGATTCTCAAAATTCTACTCCGTTTGTGAAATAAAAATCGGAAGGCAGGGTATCGGTATCGGTCGACACCGACTACGAAGATTTTCCAAAATAATCCAGAAAAATTCCAGAAAATCCTGAAAAATCTACAATATTAGGAAATGATTTTTGAAACTGAAATCAGGTCAATCGGACTACTACAAAGGTCAAATCAAATTTGTACGTCGTATCGCGCACAGATACGGTGATACGTACACCGGGGATCAGGGTGTTACACCAAGTTATCTTTAGTATATATATAAAGTACACAACGTAGCAAGAACAAGTACAGTACATGGTATATGTAACATGATAACAGGACATGAGCTCTGTTGATAGCATAAAACAGGATAACGGGAAACGGAAAACAATAGATGTGGGATTCCACCCATCGCATATCAACAGCTCATGTATCCAGTAACGTGAATATCAATAGCAGTAATGGGAAATAATCATGTAACAGGACGACAGGAATATCCATGTAGCAATAATATAAACCATGATCTATGCAACATGAATACATAGACAATCAATAAATGTAGACCGGTGAGGCTATATAATAGTGGTGTAAAAACATGAAATAACTGTGCATCGAGTATCCATGTAACGATGATATCAATAGATGAAATAACGGTGTCCAGTGAATTGGTGTATCTATATATCGGTGAGGCATAAATAAGAAAGTATTGTGGTACGTGTAATATCGTATCCATATTTCAGTGATTCAGGAACATGCTATAATAGTGTCATGTGTATCAGTGTCTGAGTAACAGTAAGCCTTGTACATGGAATAACAATATCTAGTGTAATGGGTATTTATCCAAAATACAATGTCCAATGTACTAGAATGGTCGTGTAACGATAATACGAGTGTATAGTAATGGTGCCCAGTGTGAGTCAAGTAACGATGATCATATCATCTAATCGAGTATTAGATTACGATCACAAAATTATTACATATATTTATCTATTTTAATTCTCAATTTATGTGCTAATTTACGTATTAAAATAATTAACTTCTGAATCTCGATCATTAGACAATCATCCATTTATATCAATATATGACATAATAAATCAGGTCATATCATAGAGGTCGATTATGTTATCTATCATATTTAAAGAACAATCATGTATGTTTTAATTACAAGGATTTGCCAACAATTACATTTTATAATTAATAATTATAATGATTTACCGATAATCAAGATTTATTAAATGAAGCAGTCAATTAATTGTATTAAACAGAATAAAATATAATTTATAAAAGAAAAGCACTCACTAACTAGCCATGGGGAGGTAGCTCTCTTTCTCACGATCGCAACGGTTTTAGAATCGTCCAATTCAGAGTCCGGATGCTCCAGATATCGCCCGAACCCTAAAAACCATATAAAAGGGGTTAACTATGTAATAAAAATATTTTAATTGCAAATAGTATAAATTATCAGGGGATTTTCTGTAATATTACCTTTATTTATTGGATGCGGTTTGGGTTGCTTATTGGGTCGGGTTTAGATCCACAACCCATACCCAAATATTTAAGTTATTGGGTAAATGGGTTAGTGGGTTAATGGGTTTGAATTTAATGGGTATTGCGTTCATACCCAATAATAAAGAGAGAGAAGGAGGGGCAGGGGCTAGCGGCGGCTCTACCCCGCCGGCGGTGGGAAAGAGAGAGAGGAGAAGAAGAAGAAGACTTGAAAAAAGAAAAGAAAGAAAGAAGAAGAAGAAGAATAGGGGAAGAAGAAGAAGAAGGAGAAGAAGAACAAGAAGAAGAAAAGAGGGGGTGGCGCCTAGAGGGAGAAGGCGCGGGTGCCCCGCCGGGGTGCGATGGCGTCTGGCCGCCGGCCGTCTGGCTGCGGGCAGCGCCTGCCCCCTGGCTTGAATTCGAGCAGTGAGAAAGGGAGAGAGAGACTGTGAGAAAGAGAGGAAATAGAGGAATAGAGAGAGAGAAAGAAAGAAGGAGAGAGAGAGAGAGGGAGGAAAGTGAGAGATAGAGAGAGCGGGAGAGATTTTATGGGGGGAAGAGAGAGAGAGAGAGAGAGAGAGAGAGAGAGAAGGCGGTGGTATGGTAGTGGCTTTAGGTGGAAGGGAAGAGATTTGGTTGGAGGGGAAGATGAAAAGAAAGGAAAATTAATAAATTAATGTTATTTAATTAGGTAAAAATTTGATCAGTTCCGAACGGATCCCAAAAATTTTGTAAAATAGCAAATATTATACGAAGGAGAAATGTGAAATCAGATTCTAGAAATCTTATCTGATTTGTAAGTTAAAAATCTTGGAGTATATCGCCGATACCAGGCGAGGCCGGTTTGGCCGGATTTTTAATAAATTTAGAAAAATTCTCAAAAAATATCCTAACGTAGAAAATATGATTTTAAGATATAAGGTGAAAACAGATTCTCAAAATACAACTCCATTTGTGAATTAAAAATCTTAGAGCCGTTTATCGGTAGCGGTCGATACCGACTACGGAGATTTTCCAAAATAATCCAGAAAAAATTTTAAAAAATTATAAAAATTTTTAAATATTAGAAGATGATAGCTGAAACTGGAAGCAGCTCAATCTAACTATTAGGAAGGTCAAATCAACTTTGTACGCCGTATCGAGTACTGATACTGTGATACGTACATTAAGAATCGGGGGTTACAGAATCTATAAAGAAAAAAATAAAATGTTAGTATTTTCGAAAAGTATTTTAAAAAGAGAGAAAATATTTGAAGTATTATTGTAAGAGTTCAAGTAATCTATAAGTCATAGAAAAACATAATTTTTCCTTCCTAACTATAATCTCTATTCAACAACTAGTTATCAATCAAGGTAAGGGGTCAAATTTGTATTTCTCATCTAGTCTATTACTTTACCATAAATCATATACACCTTTGTGATCATGAAATTTTGACTCGGAGTTCTTTAACTCTAACGCTTATGCCTTATTTCTTTTTTATTTTATATTTTTAGTGGGAATAATCCTTAGTTCTATTGGGCTTTCTAATCTACCCATGTAACGAGCCTTTAGTCGGTGACACCCAAACCAGATGGTCTTAGTGTTGGCCCAGAGGCCTTCCACTCTAGTTTTGATGATGATTAACTCATGTAGTTATAATTTACTAATAATTTTGTGATATTTAGTTTCAGATATTTAACCAAGATATTAGTAAGTGATTAGCTTCAACAAAGATGTTTTGGAGCTTTCACATGGTGATTCAAGAGCTCGAGCGTCAAATTCACATCTAGCACTCGTTGGAGTCAAGCTCAGGGAATCGCGTTTGGATCGAGTCAACTTGGAGACGGCATTCTACAAGAAGGCTTCGGTTTGTTTAGTTAAGACTGTAAAGATTAGATAGTGTGATATGCTCAAGTTCACAACACACACACGTTTCATGTTTTGATTTTGGTTTTCGGTTTAACCGATCTTGATTTTCATGAATAGACAGAATCAAAACAAGTTTACATGGTTTAATGTATATTAGATTTGATCTATATACATCTATGCTTCAATACTTAGAAAAACTTATTTTGATAAATCTACTTCATGAGTTTGGAGTTTTATATTTTAACAAAACTTATTTTTGGATTTAATGTCAAAAACATAGATATAATACCTTTCATGTATATTGGATTCTATCCATATATTATATGCTTCAAAGTTGTTTCAATATCATGTTTTTGTATTTATATAAGTTTATAGAAAAACTGTATTTTCCTTTAGAAGTTTGGTTTCTAGAAAAATACCGTTTTTGGTTTAGGATAAATTTTCTATCACACAAAAATGGTTCAATTAGTTTGAAATATGTGTTAAATTTTTGTCACACATATTTGTATTTCAAAGATTATACAAGAACTGATTTTTTGGAATTTATGTGATTTTATGGGATTTAATTGAAGTTAAAAATACTAGTTTTTAAATCCTGAAATTTTCCCTGCCAAGTTCTGGCAGTCGACCGGGACGGTCGACCGGACCAGTGGTCGGTCGATCGGACCGGTCGACCGATATGCACAAGACGTGCACAAAGGCCAAGTGATTTGGCCGGTCGACCGTGCGGTCGACCAACTGAAGTCACCCCACTCTCGGGTAGGGCCGGTCAACCGGGCGGTCGACCGAAGACGCAACGGTCAAAAATTTGACCGTTGGCCGGTGGGCATTCTGGCCCTCTTCAGCTGCCAACGGGCAGATTTCCAAATGGGCTATTTATACCCATTTGAGTTGATTTTTTCCAAAGAATTTTCAAGAGCAAAATTTTCATCTTCTCAAGTGTTTTAACACTAGTTTTCAAAGAGTTTTTAAGCCTAAAGATTTCATCTTTATTTTGTTTTAAAGGGTTGGAAAATTCAAAGAAAAAGAAAGTCTTTGGGATTGTTTTTTATCTTCATTTTTATATCAATTCTAGAAGTTTTCCCAAGAGTTTTTCTTTGTGATTTTGATTTTCAAACTCTTTATTTCTCACACTTGAGCTTATCATTCTATCCTATCTATAGGATCTTTATTTTAGAGAGAAAATTAGTTTGTGGTTGTTAGACCACCAAGTTGTAAACCTTCCATTGATTGTGATATCCCTCTAGTGAGAGGTGATTGAGTTGTTATCCCTCAAGTGTGAGGTGATAGTGGAAGTGGTATTTAGCTCCCTCTAGTGAGAGGTGGAGATTGTGTTGGAATCTCTCAAGTGTGAGGTGATTGTGTTTGAAAGTGGCTTTGTGCCTATCCCTCATTTGTGAGGTTGATTTGTGTCTTGCCTCTAAGTGTAGAGGTTGTATTGGTTGAGAGAGGAGTTATGTACTCCCAATTGTATTTGCCCCAAATCCTCAATGGAGGTTCCCTGTGTGGGAAGTCCTGTGTGGACGAGTTAGTGGAATCCTTCTGTGTTAAGGCGGGGACGTAGAGCTGTGTGCTTGAACCTCGAAACATATCTTGGTGTTTGCGTTTGATCCACTTTCTCTAACTCTCTCTCTTACATTTGAGCATTGCATCTTATTGTCATATCATATACATGCTTGTGTTGTTTGTGTGTGCCAATATTTGTGTTTAACCAAGAGAGTTTCATATAGCACCTCAACTCTTATTTAGAGGAATCAAGAGGAGTTAGTCCAGAGCCCTTCACCGGGAATTCGGCTACACTCTTTGGTTACACTAAGTGTGTTGCAATTAAGTTTTAATTTCCGCATTATTTGTTTATAGATTAGTCGTACACCTATTCACCCCCCTCTAGGTGTACTTTCACTTAGGGTGCGGGTGAGAAACACCCCAAGGACTTAAGGACTCGAGCAAATAAGGCCACAAAACTAAGAATTTTATTATATAGACTGCTTTTAGGCTTGAATACTTATGCTTTATGAGGCACAAATACCCATCCTTAATCAGTGAATTTTTCATATATATAATTTTTTTATTTTATATATATTTTTAATAAGGCATAAGAATCTTTATTTTTGAACTCTAAGTGTTAAGTGTTATAAAGTTGCATATTTCATCAATATAAAGATGAAGACTGAATTATTTTTTCAAGTTTTCTTTCTAACATTAGAAATCAACCAAATAATCTTATTTTGACCAAGTATAAGAAATCCTAATTATGATACTCTTATTCCTTAAAATTGACTTAATTTCTTAAAAAAATATGTCAAAATATTATTCTCTTTCCAAAAAGTTTTTTTTAAAACCATTTTGTTCCTTTTTTAAGCAATGTTAATCATGTTAGAACTCTCTCCGACACTATCTCATGCATTGTCCCCAATGTATGAAAGAAATGAATAGATGCATGAAATAGAATGTAAAAGAGGTAAAGTTACCAATACACGGGGCCGAAAAGACTCATACCCATTTTATTTACCGGCACTGATTCCAAGATCGGTTTTAGGCATTGACCATTTACCTTAAAGTCATTCCCATTCTTGGTGTCACTGATCTCAACAGCACCGTGTGAAAATACAGTCTTTAAATGAGTTTGCCTCCTGGACCCCTTTCTCCTGGTGCCTATAAATACCCCCTTTGGTGTCCTTCAGAGGAGATATCCAGAGAGTTAGGGTAGTTTTCTTCTTCATGTTATAGTTTAAGGTAGTTTAGGTTAGTTGTTCCTCTTCTTCCTCCTTTGTATATTTTTTATAGATCATGTAATAGGAGAGAGAGTGATACATGGTTGGAAAGTAAGAGTGCTTGTAATAGAAGGTGACAATTTATGAAAGGTTCTCTCTTTACTTCTCTTTGTTTTCTTCTCTCTAACTCCTTTTACATGTTTAGCTAATTTTCTCTCATGAAAACTAACTACTAATCACTAACTTACTAACTTCTTACTTGATAATCCATATGAATCTAATAGCCTCTACTTGGCCTTGCTGTTGCAAGAGCCATTGATAGCTCATGATGATGGATTCTAACACTCTAACATTCTAACTCTCTAACAAGCTAACATTACTTTACTTGATGCTTACTCTTGTTTAGTTTTAATGGTTTAAGTGTAGCTTGCACTTGTTTGTTGAGTTTGGATGTGATGAGTTATCTTATGGTTATGCTTTGAAACGCTCTTGAACCAAAGACTAGTGATGGCCAAGGATATATGTGAGGCAACTATCACTAAGAGGTTAGCATGTTAGTGAAGCCATTAGTAATTTTTCTTTCTCTTTTACGTTGTTTTAACAAAATATCAAAATCACAAAAACCATCTTTTTATGTTTCCCACATCTTTGTGTTTCATCGTACCCTTCTCTTTTTATTCCTTGTTTTCTTTTCTTTTCATTCTTTAAAATGTTGAAGAATACTTAAAATACATGTGAACATACCGTGTAAGCTTCTAGCGCCTCCCGTCCCTGTGGATTCGACCCGTTTAGCCTCTATGCTATAACGGAAGTATCGAGGAAGCTAAAGCACGCACTTCTAACTCTTGATTTCAAAACATACTCTTTTCGTGCATGATTTTCCCCCGATCACACATCCAACGTGATGTTTGCGTTCGAGGGACATCCATGTCCAGAAGCTTCTAACGCGACCCTTAAGTTTCAGGCCCAGAATCGTGCCTCAACAAGGTTTGCATCCAATGTGACAATCGCGTTTAATATGACAGTCAGATCTTTAAAGGTCGCATGTAACACGACCTTTGCGACTAAATGAGAGACGCGTTCTTTCTCACCAACACAGGAGTATTTCCCTGCTTCTGCAATCAGTTCAACAGTACATTGGCAAAGGCAATCGATGACTCTACCAAGTTCACCGACAATCAAATCAGAGCTCAGATAAGTTCTAGGCTGTGTATCTAGACGCTTATAAAAGATCATCCTTGAAGGCTTTAAGCAGTTCAGCATTACACTCACAAAGACCAGAATCTAGGCAGAATTAACATCTGAGGACTTCAAAAGATTGCACGCCCAATCACGAAGGCCCAAACTAAAATGAAATCCAAAGTATTTTAAAATCCTTCTGAGTTAATTACGGGATTCGAAAACTTTGGAGGGAGTTCTGTAGGCTGTCTAAAAATCACTGAGGACAAAGTCTTGGACACGGATCTCACCAAACGTGAGGGTCACTCCCAACTCAAACGCAAGCCTCATGTCAGAAGCGAAAATGGATCTCAACCTAAACGCGGATGTCCTCATATAGAAAATACGAGGCTCACGTTCAAAGGTTAGATGTAGCACTCGTGCTGCTCATCAAACGCGAGCCTGAATAGCTCTGCGCTTGCATCAAACGCAAACCTGAATAGCTCTGCGCTTGCATCAAACGCGAGCCTGTGAACTCCATGTTCCCACTCAGACGCGACCTTGAGAAGCCTGTGAGTTCCGCATCTAAAAATAAACTAAGGTGCGCGTCCAACATGAGACCCGCGTTTCTATTGTAACTGACCCCTATTACTGGGTCAATTAATCCTCACATAACGTGAAGAGTTAATCCTTATTATGGAGAAATTCTAGGGGACAATTCTACCCTTGAATCTCCCTATAAATAACTATGAAAGCTATGAGGGGAGAGGCTTTTTTCTTTGGCCTTTTTCTGGAGGATTTTGTAGGAAGAGAGAGATAAAGGAAGAGAATTTATTTTCTTTAAAAGAAAAACTCTAATGCTTTCTGCGTTCTGATTGTTATACATATTTGCATATTTTACCACTTCCATACCATGCATATTGTAAATAAAAATGTGATTTTTAATCATTTTCTCTCTATTTTTGCAGGTCCACATCTTAAAAGAGAAAAGGCCCAAAATCTCTTTAATTAGCAATAATTAAAGAGATTAATTCAAAGCCCAAAAGAGCCCAAGTTTGAATCCAGAATCAGGAGAGATCCTCGCGCCAACTCAATCTTCCAGAAGGCCACGTGGATAACAAACTCATAACAAACCTGTACCAGAAAATCTGGCCTGAACGGCCAAGATTGCGCCGCGTATCTCTAGGATTTGCCGCCAACTTGCGACAGTTACAATTCTGTTGGAGCCCGGATTTTTCTCCAACGATCTGGGCTCTAGATCTTCTCTCTGAGGCTATAAATACAGGACCAGGGTCTGCACAAGAGAGAAGAGAGAAGAGAGAGGAGAAATTAGGGGAAAGTCTTGTATTTTGTTTTAGTATTCTCTAGGTTTTAGTCTCCCTTTTCTTCCTCCTAGAGATTTTGTCAAAGAGAGAAAAGAGAGTGCTGTTGAAAGCTTGTAAGCAAGGAGGTGACATTACTTGTAAGCAAGGATTAATCAAAGCTTCATTCTTCTCTTTACAATCTCTAGTACGTTGCTTTACTTTACTTTACTTTCATGTTTTACTTCTAGTGCATTTCTATTGCTTTACTTCCATTGCTTTACATCATGAATTGTTGTTTTGTTTCTTGTGCAATGGATAGCTAAATCTCTCTTACATGGCTAGCTAACAACTTACCTAGCTAACTTCTATCTCTTTGGGTGATTGCTAATTTCTATACTTGCATTGTTAGAATCTCTTTTGCTTTCCAAGGAAGTAGAGTTGCTTTCACTTGGTAAATGCTTGTTCAAACTCTATATGACTCATGTGTGCCTCATTTAGAGCCTTGTCTAGAACAAGAGCCTTGATGGAACATGGAGATGGATCACCAAACATATGCTACTTGTAGAACAACTTCTTTACTTCAAGCTAATTTGTTGTTATGTCTTGAATGTTAATTGAATGTTGTATCTTCTTCCTTAGCATCCTTTGAGTGTCACTCCTAGAGTTCATCATTGATAATCTATCTTGGGAGCCAATGAATCAACATGAGGCTACAAGCTAAGACCTAAAGGAACACTCATCTTCCAAACGGTAAAGTACTTGAACAAACAAGCAAAGTGATCTCTATTGCCAATGAATCAACATGAGGCAATCAAGCATCACCATTGAGCTTAGTAAGTTAGCGAAGTGGTAAAGTTAGCTAGCCATGGTCTTTCTCATCCAAAGTTTTCTTCCAAGATTTCTTCAATAGCTTTCTTTCTTAGCAATACAATTTTCTTAAGTTCTTTTGATTCTTTTTCCATCATGCACAAATCCACAACTTCTTCCATTTCCTTTTCCATGCTTTTTGCTTTTGCTTAAAAACAAAGAAGATACTTCCTTTTCTTGCTTCACTACGAACCGTAACGCTTCCATCGCAAGCTCTCCCGGAGAATCGACCCGGTATAGCCTTTGCTATAACGGAGATTGGAAAGGATACATTAACCATTTGAAATACATTTGTGGAATGATCAAAGCACTAAGGTTGATTCTAAACCTTATCTCTTTTACATAATATCTGTGCAATCTACCACACTATTCTTTCCCAATCAAATTTTTGGCGCCGTTGCCGGGGAGAGCAACGCTTTTTGATTTCAAGTGAGAAACTAAACGAATCTTCTTCTCTGTTGCAGGTTACAGGTGAAGAAAACAGGAAAATTTGCATTGCAGAAACATATAAGTGGCTCTGGGCTTCTGCTCTCGAAAGCAGAAACCAGAAGTCCTCTGAATTGCCGCAGATTCACGGCATTTGCCGCAGAATTGCGGCAAAGAGGAGTTAACTACTGACCTAATTTCGGCAGGGTTGCTTGCTCTGCAAAATACAACTGCTGCAATAATTAATCTTGTATGCTTCACCTTATATCTGCTAATAATCAACAGTAAAAAATTTGTTGCAAAGTTAAAAATTGTTTAGACATTTGCATCTCTAGGCACGTGTCTTTCAATTCCTTTACTTTTACTGTTGAAGAGTGCTGGAGACAAGGTACGTACGCATTGCATATTGACTAGGACTCACTCTTTGTTTGATTTAATTACGCTTTGAGTGAACCTTGTTTGTTATATCGTACACTTGCACAAATCAACTTTAAGGGCATTACCCATAAAAAGATAAGGTGGGGATTTTATCACCCTTTCCTTAGGCCACAAATCATTTTCCAAGCACTCACAATCCTAAGCTTCTAAATAAAAACTGCTAAACGCTGGCCCTAGGGATATCCGGACTCACTTAGGAGATTATCCTAAGGGGAAAAAGTGTTGGAAATTGACTTTTGTAAAATCAGTGTCTAGGAAAGGGATTGAGGGCCGAAAGCCCGAAGGTTGCTAGTTACTTAATTAAGGAACGTCTCTGACGGAAACCTCCCACCAACCTTGCCCTTCTCTGGCTGATTTGCTTATAGTCAGAGTCTACACTAAACCTCCTGTGGACGATCTAATCAGTTAGGAGTCGTCTAGGTCCAGGAACCCTAGATAGCTTGGATTGATTTTTTTTTTTTTTTGTTTGTTATTTTTCATTTTTCGCTGTGTGATCGGTGCACGTTGATTGTGTAATTTTGTATGCAAGAGTGGTATCGAGATCCGAATTCTACTAGGCTTGTGAGAATTTCTACACTAGCACATACACCACCACTTGACACAATCCCAGTCATGACCAACAACGTGTCGTTGCAAGACAAGTTCTACCCGATCCGCACATCACGTCCATCGTGCATTCTCCTCCCACCACAAATGGAAATAACTTTGAGTTAAAGCCGCAGTTCATAAACACTCTTCCACGATTCCATGGCCTAGAATCTGAGGATGCGTACTTCTTCATCCGAGAGTTTGAAGAAGTATGCCTTATGATGAGAATTTTCCAGTTAACCGAGGATGCTGTCAGACTTAGGTTTATACCTTTCGCACTTAAGGATATCGCTAAGAAGTGGCTTTATAATCTCCGAGTCAGCTCAATTTCTTCATGGGATGATTTCGTTAAGGTCTTTCTTAAAGGTTTATCCTATCCATAAGACAGCCATTATGAGGAAGAATATAATGCAATTCAAACAAGAAGCCAATGAACCTTTCTGGAAGTACTTTGAGCGCTTCAAAGACCTAGTAGCCCTGTGTCCCCATCACGGTATAGAAAAATGGCGCCAGTGTCAGATTATCTATGATGGACTCGATTATCAGACTAAGACACTCCTTGAAACCATGTGCCAAGGAGAATTCTTAAAGAAGGATGAAGATCAGGGTTGGGATCTTTTTGAAGCCCTAGCTGAAAAGACAGTCCAGTGGGAGTCATGTATTGAGAAACCCACACCCACAACTTGCAGAACTGGTTTACACTCCATAGGATCCTCGATAGCTGCAGAAGCTAAAATAACACAATTGATGAAGAGGATTGAATTGCTAGAGTCTAGGGAAAATTCTGCTGTTAATCAGGTCAACCCATCACCTGTGGCTAATCCGGGTTGTACCTATTGCCATGATCTGAATCATCTGTTTGAGGAGTGTCCAGTATATCAAACTCAAATGTTTCAGGAGAGTACGAATGCCGCATACACTAGACCCACTTACAATCCTTACTCCAAAACATATAATCCGGGGTGGAGAAACCATCCAAACTTTTCTTGGAGTCAGTCTGGTCCTGAGCAGCCGAGGCAACCATTTCCACAACAATACCCTGCTCAGTCTCATCCACCGACTTACCACCAGAACCCACCAAATGTCCATTCATACCAAAGTCCACCAAGATTCCAGTCATATCAAAATCCTGTGCCTTACCAAGCAAATTTTCAGCCCCAGTATCAGCATCATCCACCACCAAACCCTTCAGACAAGAGAATTTCTGATTTGGAGAAAATGATAGAGACCTTATCTAAGACCCAAGCTTCAATGATGAACAATCAGCAGCAGGACATGAACAAATTGCAAATCCAGATAGGGCAGTTGGCTAATTCTCTGACTGAAAGACAAAAAGGAATGCTACCTAGCCAACCTGTGCCAAATCCCAAAACCCATTTTCCCCTGCACGAAGTTGAAGATTTGAGCCCCAGCCAATGCCAAGCTATTCAAATCCTTAGGTCTGGAAAGCATGTAGATAATAAGGTTTCAAATCAGCCACCCAAATCTGTGCCAATACCACTACCTTCTGTTCCAATCCAACCCATTCAAGACAATCCTTCTTCAAGCACACAACCATCCACTTCCCAGTCAAAAGGAAAAGAAAAAGTTGATGAGCAAATATATAAGCCTGTTGTTCCCTTCCCAAATAGGCTCACAAATCATAAGATGAATGCTCACATGGAGAAGATAAGAGAGATATTCAACCAAGTACAAATCAATGTCCCTCTCCTTGATGCCATACAACAAGTTCCTTCTTATGCAAAATTTTTAAAAGAAATGTGCACAAAGAAGAGAAAAGCAAATGTCCCTAAAAAAGTCTTTCTGGCTTCCAACATTAGTGAACTGCTCAATGGTCCGATCCCTGTGAAATACAAAGATCCAGGGAGCCCAACCATTTCTTGCATCATAGGGCAGACCACCATAAATAGGGCTTTGCTTGACTTGGGCGCGAGCATCAATCTTCTTCCCTTTTTCGTGTATCAGCAATTAGGGTTAGGCAACCTTCGCCCGACCCAAATGACGATACAGTTGGCTGACCGCTCTGTAAAGATTCCCAAGGGGGAGATTACAGATGTTTTAATACGGGTCGGGGAATTCATTTACCCCGTAGACTTTGTCGTTCTTGAAACACAACCCGTACAAAATCACAGAGCACAAACACCTGTCATTCTCGGACGTCCTTTCTTAGCCACCGCGAATGCGATCATCAACTGTAGAAATGGATCAATGCGGCTAACTTTCGGAGATATGACAAAGGAGGTGAATGTCTTCCATCTGGGGAAGCAGCCTAGGGATCTGGACAATGATTCTTTCGAAGTGAACTTGATCGAGGGTTTAACTAGTGAACATGTTGAGGAGGTTGAGAATGAGTCTGAAGAGGAATTTGAGTTGGAGTCTGATGACTTCAACCTTGATCAGATTGTTGAATCAAATGTTGAAAGGACCACTAATTCCACCCCTCTTCTTCCTTTGCACCATGAACAACCAGTGATAGATCCTGTCCCTTCTTCTGAGCTTAAGGTTCTTCCCGACCATCTCAAGTACAAGTACTTGGATGAGAAGGAATCCTTTCCTGTAATCATTGCATCCAATCTAACTAAACAACAAGAAGAGGATCTTCTGACTATGTTAAGGGAAAATAGAGAAGCCATTGGTTGGACCATGGCTGATATCAAGGGGATTAGTCCTTCCATAGTTCAACATAGGATTCATCTGACGGAAGATGCCAAGACAAAACGAGACCCACAGCGTAGACTGAACCCAATAATGCAGGAAGCTGTTAGAGACGAGATCTTGAAGCTATTAGACAATGGGATTATCTATCCCATATCCGATAGTCAGTGGGTTAGTCCAGTTCACGCTGTGCCTAAGAAAGCTGGATTTACTGTGGTGGAAAATAAGAATAAAGAATTGATATAAACACGTCTTCCAATGAAGATTCGAGTTTGTATTGATTACAGAAAGTTGAACACTGCCACACGTAAAGACCACTTTCCTCTTCCATTCATTGATCAAATGCTTGAAAGATTGGCGGGACATGAATACTATTGTTTCCTGGATGGATATTCAGGATATAATCAAATCCAATCGCTCCCGAGGATCAAGATAAAACTACCTTCACATGTCCTTTTGGAACATTTGCATACCGAAGGATGCCCTTCGGCCTATGCAATGCTCCCGCAACGTTTCAACGTTGCATGCTGAGTCTTTTTTCAGACATGGTGGAGAAATTTCTGGAAATTTTCATGGATGATTTTTCGATTTATGGAGATTCCTTTGAGCAATGCTTGTACCATTTGAAGCTGGTTTTACAACGCTGTATGGAGAAAATTTTGACACTTAACTGGGAAAAGTGTCACTTTATGGTCAAGCAAGGAATCGTTCTTGGGCACAAGGTTTCACGTATAGGAATTGAGGTGGACAAGTCTAAAGTGGAAGTCATAACAAAGCTCACTGAACCAACATGCTTAAAGGACATTAGGTCATTTTTAGGGCACGCCGGCTTCTATAGACGATTTATTCAAGGGTTTAGCAATATTGCAAGACCTTTGACAAATCTCTTAGGAAAGGATGTACCCTTTATATTTGATAAAGAATGTCAAAAATCATGGAAGGAGCTTAAGAGTAGACTTGTCTCAGCACTGATCATTTCTGCACCAGATTGGACCAAGCCTTTTGAGATTATGTGTGATGCCACGGACTTTGCTATCAGCGCTGTTTTAGGGCAGGGTATTGATACTAGGCAACACGTAATCTATTATGCTAGCAGAACGCTGAATGATGCCCAACTCATGAAAAACACCTAGAGGGGGGGTGAATAGGTGTAAGTGCTAATCTAAGAAACTTAATGCAAACTAAGTGCGCTAAATGCGGAAGCTAATGTAAATTATGCACAAACTAATACAATACAACAAGTGTAGCCGAATTCCCCTTGCGAGGCTCTGGACTAACTCCCCTTGATTCCCCTTGAAATGGGTTGAGGCGCTATGTGAAGCTCTTGTTGGATGAGTACAAGTTAGGCACACACACACAAGCAATCCAAGCAATAAGAAATATGTGCACACACAATCAAGCCAAGCAATCAAGAATGAATAGCAATATGAATAAATGCAAGGCAATATGAAATATGCACAACACAAGCAAATATGATATGATATGAATATGATGCTTTGCACAAATATAAGAGAGAGAGTTAGAGAGACAATGGATCAATACGCAAACACCAAGATTTGTTTCGAGGTTCGAGCACCTTGCTCTACATCCCCGCCTACACCACCGTGTAGGATTTCCACTATCTCAACTCCCACCGAGGGAACCTCTACCAAAGAGGATTTCTTACAACTCTAGGAGTTCCGAACTCCTCTCTCAAACAACAACCTCCACCGAGGCCCAACAACCAACAACAACAACAACCACCTCTACCGAAGAGGTTTACAACCAAACTCAATCACCTCTACCGAAGAGGGATCCAAACCAACAACCCAATACAACAATCTCCACCTCTACCAAAGAGGGAGCAACTCAAGAAATCAAGGGTTTACAACAAGTGGTATATTTCAACCACAAACCTCTTTTTCTTTCTTTTTCCACAAAACAATGATCCTAATAGTTTAGGATAGAAGATAGCTCAAGTGTGGAAAACAAGTGTTTTTGGAAACAAGCAACAAAGAAAAACTACTTGGGAAATCTCTTGTATATGATAGAAAATGAAATACCAAATCAAAATCCCAAAACCTAGTTTTCTTTGATTTTCCAAAAACCCAAAACAAATAAAGATGAGAAGTTTTAAAGCCCCAAAAACTCTTTTTAAAAACTCTTTTAAACACTTCAGAAAACTGGAAATTTTTCTCTTAGAAAACTTGGCTAAAATCCCCAAAGAGATTGGGTTTATATAGCCCCTATACAAAACTAGCCGTTAGGCTGAGTTGGCAGTCTGACAGACTGCCGGTCGACCGGCCCGGTCGACCGCCAACGGTCAGAATTATGACCGTTGGGCAACTGCGGTCGACCGGCCCGGTCGACCGATAAAACCCGAGAGCAGAGCTCTCAACTCGGTCGACCGTCCCGGTCGATCGTGTCTGTGCCTAACAGACGTGCACGTCTGTGCACGTCGGTCGACCGCAACGGTCGACCGGCCCTTGGTGCGGTCGACCGTCACGGTCGACCGACCAGCCTGTCAGCCAGTCCTCAGTTCTGCACAGATACAGGATTTGAAAATAGGTCTTTTCACTCAATAAAAATCCCATAAATTCACAGTAAATCTAAAAAATAGTTTTAATCACAATAAAAACTATTTTTCTAAAAATATGTTTTTCTAAAACTTGTTTTATCATTTTACTTTGATAACCAAACTTGTGATAAAAATTTCAAGACATATATCAATCATATCAATTCATTTTTGTGTCTTGCCAATTTTATCAAAAACAAAACTTGTATTTTATCAAAACATGAATAGGATAGTCAAAATAAGTTTGTCTAGAAAGTTTAAAGCATGTATGTATATCTAGAACATATCTAATATACATAGGTATAAGGTAAACTTGTTTTGATCTATTATTCATGAAAACCAAAAACCAAATCATGAAACGTGTGTGTTTTGTGCACTTGAGCATATCAACTAAACTAAGCTTTACAAATATGGATCTAAAACACAAACTCTAAACTAGATACCTAAGTCTTCTTGACGATCTTCATCTTCAAGTAGACTCGGTCCAAACTCCGTGATTCTCCAAGTGCAAAGGTATGAACTTTAAGCTTTGGCACCGGAATCATCATGAATAGCTTCTAATCATCTTGTTGAAGCTAATCACCAACCTAATATCCTGTTAATGATCTGAAACTTAGAAACACAAGAATATTAGTAAACATAACTACATGAGTTGATCATCATCAAACTAGAGTGGAAGGCCATTGGGCCAACAATCTCCCCCCTTTTTGATGATGACAAAACTCATGGAGTTATATATGCATGGATTAAAGATAAGCTTCAAGGAAGCTCCCCCTTAACTCATGCATAGGGATAAACAATAAATATATGCAATGAATATTAAACATGAAACATGCATATGCATAAATAATAAATGGTTCTAGATATCAAATGGAATATTCAAAACAAAATAAGCTCTAGATACCAATTACAAAGCAAACTCTATATATCAATTAAACTTAATATTCTTGAGATTAAAACATAATATATGCATATAAAACATAAGCATGCATATAAAACTCAAATACTCAAATACTTCTCCCCCTTTTTGTCAATCATCAACAAAGGGGTAAACAATCAAAACCATAGATAAAATGAGGGGTAAAAATCTTTCTCCCATTTCTGTCAATCAAAATAATACAAACAATGTTCTCCCCCTTTTTGTCTAAAACAAAAAACAAAATCAATAAGGGGTGACTACAAACATGATATCAATTAAAAATATGTCAATGAAGCATCTTGATACCAATAAACAAGAATCAATATATGTTATATGCTATATACATTCATGAAGAGGAAGACGCTAAGTTAGCTTCCCTACACATATGCATTACATGAAGAAAGGATGACAAGCCCCAATTCACATAACACATATTATGTAATGCATAAGAGGAGATGTGAAGCTCCCCCTACACACGTATATCATATAAAGAAGAGTTGTCAAGCTCCTCAATTTATAATATACTCAACATGAATCTATATGTAAGAGAGATGTTAAGCTCTCCTTGCATATAGGAAATACAAATCAAAACTTTGAATATTTTCTTTAAACAAAATTTTGAAAATACCAATTGTAATTAAACATAACAAATTACCAATTATAAAACAACATAACAAATTTTGAATGTCTAAACACAAATTTTGATACCAATTGTAAGAATATATTTCATTTGAAAATATATAAACAAATTTGATGTTGATATCATATGTTCAAAATAACAACTTTTAATCATAAAGAGTGGGAGTACAAATACCAATTGAAATACAAAATCAAATTTTCTCCCCCTTTATGAAAAAACAAACTAAAGACATGCATAGTCTTGATAACAATTTAAAAGTAATCAATTTAAACAAAATTGAAACTCAAGCACTAGCATAAACACAAACATATATATGTATGAATGATAGATACCAATAGAAATTGATATACTTGGAATTTAAAGCATACAAACATACATAATAAACATATGAGTATACAAAAGGTCAAAATGATACCAATTGAAAGAGTTCAATGATACCAATTGACATAACAATAAGTTCAAGTGTATACTGTAAGATCACCTAGAGGGGGGGGGATAGGTGATGGCTAATCTAATGGTCACTTATGAACAATTAATGCGGAATTAAAACTAAGATGACCAAATAAAACTTCTTTTAATTAAACACTTATGTATAACTCAAGAGTGTTGCCGAATTCCCCTTGCGAGGCTCTGGACAAGCTCCTCTAGATTCCCCTTGAATGGGTTGAGGTGCCGCGTTGGCTCTCTTGGTTGAATACTAGTGTTAACAACAATCCCACGCAATTATATATCAATTAAGCTCAAGGGTATATATCATGCATAAATAAGATGAACACAATGAAAGTAAATGCAAGATATAAAAGAGACAAAGAGAGAGAGAGGGATAGAGTAAGCAATCGCAAACACAAAGGGTTTGTTTCGAGGTTCGAGCACACTTGCTCTACATCCCCGCCTTCGACACACGAAGGATTTCCACTATGTAAGATCCCACCGGATCTCTCCTCGGTGCCGTACACCTACAAACCCTCGGACTCCCAAGTCCCGTACACACGCAAGTCCACCGACTCGCCGAGGCCGTACCTCTACCACCAAGAGTTCACAACCGAACTCCAACCACCAACAACGAGCACACTTGCCCGTTTCCTCAAATACAAAGAAAAGATCTCTTTGATGATCACAACACTTGATCACCTAAAGAGCACTCTCACTACAACACACCTATAGGAATATCTAGCAATGGATAGCTCAAGTGTGGTGTGAGAAAAGCAAGGAAAGACTATGGTGAAAAACTCAAAGAATCACTTAACACTCTCTTGATAAAAACTCCCTTTAAGATGGGAAATATTTGCACTCAAATATGTGGAGAGAACTTCTGAAATCAGTTGGAAAAACTAGCTCAAAGGTCTCCAAAATCTTCTGCCTAAAACAAGTGACAAGACCCCTTTTATAGGGCTGCCAGAAAATAGATCCGTTGGGGTTCTGTCAGAGCTGGCGGTCGACCGCCGGTCGACCGGCCAACGGTCATTTTTCTGACCGTTGAAGCCACCGGTCGACTGGTGAGTCGACCGCTCTTCTGGAAAGAACTGTCGGTCGACCGATCCGGTCGACTGGCATTTTCCAGAGAGCAACAGGTTTGGGTCGGTCGAGTATCGGTCGACTCCGGTCGACTGATACGCACATGCACAAAAAAATTGTGCATGTCGGTCGAGTGCCGGTCGACTGCCGGTCGACCGGTCACTGAGAAATTCTGAAAAATCAGAACTTCCAGGACCTGGACAATTTGGATTTAGGTTTTGGGTCTTGGATAAAATGTTTTGGTCTTGAAAAATCATAGAGTATGAGCATGTGTCATACTACTATCAAGGTAAAATACTTGGTAAAAATTCTTTTGATAAAAACCTAATTTTCCATGAAATGTTTTTCCAAACCTTTATCAAATACAAAAACAAGATATTTGAGTCCATTTAAAAGCATAGTGTGTATGGATATGATCCACTCCACAATCAATATGAAATATCTATGTTTTTGAAATCTAGTATACAACTTGGTTTGGTTAAAGAATATACATGATAGAAATACCAAAAACCAACAAATATTTTGTCTTAAAGAAAAATCTTTTTCTAAAATAAAAGTTCTTTTCTAAAAACAAAATCTTTTATGAAATCAATTAAATCAAGAGTTCTAATCAAGAGTGTGTGTGTGATATAGACTTGAGCAATCCACCAACTATCTATCCTTTACATTTTTACTAAAACAAAAATACAAATTCTATACCTAGACACAAGTCTTCAACTTCTTGAAGTCTTCACTTGAAGGCTTCTCATCTTCTTGACTTGGTCCAAGCTTGATCCAAAAACTCCTTGGATCACAACATGCAAGCTCCAAATCTTGTTCTTTAATCCTTTGTTGAGCTATGCACCTACTAAGATCTTGATCATGAATCTGTCACTAATTAAACACAAGATCATTAGTAACTATAACTACATGAGTTGATCATCATCAAAACTAGGGTGAAGGGCCTTTGGGCCAACAATCTCCCCCTTTTTGATGATGACAAAACTCATGGAGTTATATATGCATGGATTAAAGTAAAGCTTCAAAGAAGCTCCCCCTTAACTCATGCATACCAAATAAATAAAAGATATGTCAATAAAAGCACATGACATGTATGCAATGTAGGAGATGCAATCATATAAATCAAATCATAAATCAAATCTTTTGCTCCTAATTGCAAGACAACATATATATGCATAAATACAAATCTTACTCAAAATCTTTCTCCCCCTTAAGTGAGGAAATCATGCATATAAAATCACAAATTCTTCTCCCCCTTTTTGTCAATCATCAACAAAGGGTTCAAAGAAGAATACATCAAACAAATTTTTCTCCCCCTTTAAGGAAATCAAGGAGGGTAAATACAAATTAATCAATAAAATTTATATGCGATATAAATTCATGAAGAGGAAGACGTTAAGTTAGCTTCCCGACACATATACATTACATGAAAGAGGGATGACAAGCCCTAATTCACATAACGTATAATATGTCATGCATAAGAGGAGATGTGAAGCTCCCCCTACACACGTATATCATGAAAAGAAGAGTTGTCAAGC
This sequence comes from Agave tequilana, assembly GCA_038442645.1. Lineage (NCBI taxonomy): Eukaryota > Viridiplantae > Streptophyta > Magnoliopsida > Asparagales > Asparagaceae > Agave > Agave tequilana. The sequence goes on along the minus strand of JAVJIF010032114.1, from coordinate 29,683 downwards.
TCCTCAAATTACAATATACTCAACATGAATCTACATATGGAAGAGATGTTAAGCTCTCCTTGCATATAGACAATACAAATCAAAAAAAAAAATTTTGAATTTTTCTTTATCAAAAACAAAATTTTAACTTTTTCTTAGTAATAACAAATTTTGAGATATCGATTGTAAAATAATCAAATTTTGAATTTTTGATACCAATTTCAAAACACAATGCATAAGCTTATTATGAAATACCAATTTGAAATCTAATTAAGCTTAGCATCAACAATCTTGTGCTTTAAAGGAAATACCACTTGTAAAATAAGCACAAATAGATAACATATATGTATGACAAGATGGCATTCATACATACAATCAAAATATGGATATACACAACATGAAGTCATATTGATACCAATTGCAAATAACCAATGATACCAATTGAAAAGTAAGCATAAGTGTATACATCATATAGTCTACCATATGAAGAATTCGAACTAGTTAAATGAACTTGTTTTAAGAACTAGTACGAGATCCTTCCACCAAGGAATACAACAAAAAATATTTTCATGGAATATGCATAAATCACAAGGCACTAAAACACTCTAATCCATAAATTCCATATAATTTTCAAAAGAGGTGAGTGTACTAATGTTATGTGAAACATGACATCATGAAAATGACAATAAAACTCAATATTCCTTAAAATTTGAATTATCATAACTTTTAAAACCTTGAAAATAAAAAAAAATTTTTTTATTAAAAAAATGTTTCATAATATATGTATGTTTTGTCAATACAAGAAGCATACATACATATCTCTAACACAATTGAGTCCATATATATAGATTTGCATGAAAGGCAAATGACTCAAGAGGTATCCATGTATATCTTAATGTTTTGGCAAAATAACCATATACATGAAATGAAATCACATGATCATAACATAAATCCAAATGGGAATACAAGTTTAAGAATGTAATGATCATCAACATAAGGCTATACTAGTACATCTAATAGGCACAAATAAGCATTCAACCCAATCATATATAGATTTATTTGTGGTCCATAAGGTGTACAAGTATAAATCCAAGTGTTGACAAATACTAACATCTAAACTAATATTCAATACAATGTAGCATCAAAAATTTTGAAGTCACAAAAGAATTTATCCATAAAAATAGAATCATGTGCAATACTTGAAGAATAGATAACTAGTTTAAATGGATTTTTGACAAACTAGTTAAAGATCCAAAAAAAAAAAATATAAGATCATATGTATTTCATGAATACTACTAAATACATAAAAGTTCAAGCACTCATATTCCATAAAGCTCCAAATTATATATTTTCTTAAAGATAGAGTGTTCAAAGTTATGTAAATAGTGTCTACATGAAAATAGTCATTGAAGCCCAAAACGATCATAAGTCAAATTTTTAACAACAAATCATGAAAAATCATTTTTCACTAAAATCAACAATTTTCATGGTATATGTATGGTTTATACAAATCTAACAATATGCATACATATCCCAAAAATAAAAGAGTCTATTAAATGTTTGCATGAAGGCAAGAGACTCACGGGTATACATGTATATTTATTAGATTTGAATTAAGCATGCATATACATGAAGTAAATCACTAAAATAGGTAAAACATGTATAAAAGAGAATCATCAAAACTAGTCTTATACATATGCATAAAGTGGATACAAATGAGCATGAAGTTCAATCATATATATGAGTCAATTGTATTTCACTATACATCTATGTATGAATACAAGTTTTGAAATATTCTACATCTAAGCATGTAAATACCACATGAAGCACAAATCAAACAAAATCATGAACATGCTATGAATGTATGAAATAAGTAAAAGCATGTATATAAAAATAGGAGTTAAGAAATTGTTACCAACTTCAAAGCTCCAAGCATGGTGATCTTTTCCACCATAATTCCCTTGATAGCAATGCATCTACAAGAGTGTCCATCATATCCATTGTATTCGCTACCAAGGCACCAATCCTCTCACGTTTTGTGAGAGCCTCCACCTATATCAAAATCAAAGGGTGGGGGTTTTGGTACCCATGTTTTCTTGGGTCCTTTGGGGTTAGCATTGTTATAAGGAACCCAAAATCTATTATACTTAGCAAAATATAAATATGGTTTCTTATCAAAACAATATCTTGCTAGATGGCCTTTGCGGCCGCAATGTGTACAAATGTACACCTTAGCATGATGCTTATGAGTGTGCTTGTGATCGTGATGTGCACCATAAGCATGAGCATGATGAGTATGATGATGTGCTTGAGCATGTGGAACTTGTTTCCTTTGAAACAAAGATTCCAACTTAGAATGATTGAATGCACATGTGCTCAAATTAGAGCTCAAATTATTTATCTTATTTTTCAAGTTCTTAATCTCATTAGTAGTGGCATGAAAAGCATGATGAGATGAAGAATCATTTTTCTTTTTCTTTTGAGAAACATTATCTTTTTCTTTTTCAACAAATTTTCTTTTTAAAGATTTGTTTTCTTGCAAAATACTTTCTTTTTGTTTTTCTACCATAGCAATCTTATCCTTCAAAGACATATTCCCTTCACATAAATCATTCAATTTAGACATAAGGGAAACATTCTCATTTTTCAAATTCTCATTTTCTTTTTCTAAACATGCAAGTTTATTTCTAAGAGAATCATTTTCTACATGCATGCAATCAATGTTCTTTTTCAAATTCTTGTTATCTTTTTCCAAACATGCAATGTTATTTCTAAAAGAGTCATGTTCTACATGCATGCAAGCAATATCCTTTTTCAAATTTTTATTATTCTTTTTAATCATGTCATATTTCTCAAGCAATAATTGGCAAAATGTATTAAGCTCATCATATGACATATTAACATCCTCATCCTCGGATTCGGAGTTTACCTCAAGGGGGTTATCCCCTTGGACCATGTAGCACACGTTGGAGATGTCGCTTCCAACGTCCGAATCGCTCCCCGCATAGTATAGGTCCTTTTCGCCAAGGGAGGTGATGATGTTCCAAGCTACAAAAGCCGAATCAACATTAGAAACCCTAGATAAATAATCATCATTTAGGGTTGACTTAATAGCATGAAGGGCTTTTGCATTAGCCTCAATGTTCTTACCATTTAAGCAATATTCTTTATTAGTTGTGGCAAGATATACACTAAGGCCAAGTCCTTTGAGGAACAAAGACATCTTAACCTTCCAAATTTGGATGTTAAGAATATCAAAGGTGGGTGGTGACATAAAGTCCATGGTGTGTGTACAAATAAAGTGATTAGCCTAAAAGGAGGATCTTTAACTCTTAGGTTGTTAGACCCAATATCAAGAGCACTAGCTCTGATACCAATTGTAAGATCACCTAGGGGGGGGGGATAGGTGATGGCTAATCTAATGGTCACTTATGAACAATTAATGCGGAATTAAAACTAAGATGACCAAATAAAACTTCTTTTAATTAAACACTTATGTATAACTCAAGAGTGTTGCCGAATTCCCCTTGCGAGGCTCTGGACAAGCTCCTCTAGATTCCCCTTGAATGGTTGAGGTGCCGCGTTGGCTCTCTTGGTTGAATACTAGTGTTAACAACAATCCCACGCAATTATATATCAATTAAGCTCAAGGGTATATATCATGCATATATAAGATGAACACAATGAAAGTAAATGCAAGAATAAAAGAGACAAAGAGAGAGAGAGGGATAGAGTAAGCAATCGCAAACACAAAGGGTTTGTTTCGAGGTTCGAGCACACTTGCTCTACATCCCCGCCTTCGACACACGAAGGATTTCCACTATGTAAGATCCCACCGGATCTCTCCTCGGTGCCGTACACCTACAAACCTCGGACTCCCAAGTCCCGTACACACGCAAGTCCACCGACTCGCCGAGGCCGTACCTCTACCACCAAGAGTTCACAACCGAACTCCAACCACCAACAACGAGCACACTTGCCCGTTTCCTCAAATACAAAGAAAAGATCTCTTTGATGATCACAACACTTGATCACCTAAAGAGCACTCTCACTACAACACACCTATAGGAATATCTAGCAATGGATAGCTCAAGTGTGGTGTGAGAAAAGCAAGGAAAGACTATGGTGAAAACTCAAAGAATCACTTAACACTCTCTTGATAAAAACTCCCTTTAAGATGGGAAATATTTGCACTCAAATATGTGGAGAGAACTTCTGAAATCAGTTGGAAAAACTAGCTCAAAGGTCTCCAAAATCTTCTGCCTAAAACAAGTGACAAGACCCCTTTTATAGGGCTGCCAGAAAATAGATCCGTTGGGGTTCTGTCAGAGCTGGCGGTCGACCGCCGGTCGACCGGCCAACGGTCATTTTTCTGACCGTTGAAGCCACCGGTCGACTGGTGAGTCGACCGCTCTTCTGGAAAGAACTGTCGGTCGACCGATCCGGTCGACTGGCATTTTCCAGAGAGCAACAGGTTTGGGTCGGTCGAGTATCGGTCGACTCCGGTCGACTGATACGCACATGCACAAAAAAATTGTGCATGTCGGTCGAGTGCCGGTCGACCGCCGGTCGACCGGTCACTGAGAAATTCTGAAAAATCAGAACTTCCAGGACCTGGACAATTTGGATTTAGGTTTTGGGTCTTGGATAAAATGTTTTGGTCTTGAAAAATCATAGAGTATGAGCATGTGTCATACTACTATCAAGGTAAAATACTTGGTAAAAATTCTTTTGATAAAAACCTAATTTTCCATGAAATGTTTTTCCAAACCTTTATCAAATACAAAAACAAGATATTTGAGTCCATTTAAAAGCATAGTGTGTATGGATATGATCCACTCCACAATCAATATGAAATATCTATGTTTTTGAAATCTAGTATACAACTTGGTTTTGGTTAAAGAATATACATGATAGAAATACCAAAAACCAATAATATTTTGTCTTAAAGAAAAATCTTTTTCTAAAATAAAAGTTCTTTTCTAAAAACAAAATCTTTTATGAAATCAATTAAATCAAGAGTTCTAATCAAGAGTGTGTGTGTGATATAGACTTGAGCAATCCACCAACTATCTATCCTTTACATTTTTACTAAAACAAAAATACAAATTCTATACCTAGACACAAGTCTTCAACTTCTTGAAGTCTTCACTTGAAGGCTTCTCATCTTCTTGACTTGGTCCAAGCTTGATCCAAAAACTCCTTGGATCACAACATGCAAGCTCCAAATCTTATTCTTTAATCCTTTGTTGAGCTATGCACCTACTAGATCTTGATCATGAATCTGTCACTAATTAAACACAAGATCATTAGTAACTATAACTACATGAGTTGATCATCATCAAAACTAGGGTGAAGGGCCTTTGGGCCAACATATACATCATATTATCTACCACCCAATCATAATTCAAGTTTTAAAGATTTTCAATTTAGGGCATACATGAACATGATCTCCCATCCTACCGCCCTTGGATGGTAGGGGTTTCAAGAATAGATTTGAAATTTTAGTTTTGTTTGAAAAACTCTACCAAATGAAGAATATCGCAACTAGTTAAATGGAAAAATTTGTTAACTAGCACGAAATCCTTCAAGCAAGGAATAAAACAAAAAATGAAATTCACATGATAATCATCACTCTAACCAATAAAGCATACCTCATGAGAAACAAAACATGAGCAATAGATATGAGTGTACAAATAATATGTGAAGATCATAATCATGAACAATATTTCATTAAGCTCAATTATTCCTTAAAACATAATTCCATCAAAACATGAAAAATCATATAAACTCCTTATTTAATCTTCAAGGCATATGTATGTCTAATACAAGCTAAAATATACATACATATCCAAAACTCAACGAGTCCACTAAATGTATATTCATGAAGGCACGTGGCTCAAAAAGATGTATATGTATAAGATTAGTTTGAACTAGATAGACATATACATGAAGTTAAACATAAATACAAAATCAAGAAAAATATGAAAAGTATGAAAATTTAGCTTTTCATTAAAACAATTTGATACCAATTCTTTTCAAGGTATATGTATGAATTGTCAAACATGAAGTATACATACATATCCCTAAACACAATTGAGTCCAAATATAGATTTGCATGAAAGGCAAATGACTCAAGGGGTATACATGTATATCTTAAAGTTTGGCAATACGAACATATACATGAAGTGAAAACTCATAAAACAAATCCAAAAATGGAATACAAGTTTGAAATGCATGAATCATCAAAACTAGACTATACTGGCACATCTAATGGGTTCAAATAAGCGTTCAAGCTCATACATATATAGATTTATTTGTGGCCCACTATATGTACAAGTATAATTCCTAATCTTAATGAAAACTAACATCTAAACAAGTAACCTTAACATGAAGCATCAAAACACAATATAAAATCATCATGATAAAACTAAAACATGATTACTATGTAAATTCACATGTATTAGATTCATGATGTACATTATAGCTTAAACAAAAGTGAGAACACTAAATATGGGTTCATATAAGCATATGTGTCTCAAATACTATACATGTATGTCAAGGATCTAATAAACATGGAATGAACATACTAATCCATAGACATCAAAAACATGCTATAAACATTAAAACATGGAAAGCATGTAAACAATAAATGGGAGTAAAGGATTGTTACCAAAACCGAAGAAGCAACTCTCCTTGTCTCCAAAACATAGTGGTCATCTCCACCAAATCTTCCCTTGAAAGTGATGCATCCAATTGATTTCCATGAAGTCCGGAACGCATCCACTCCAAGGTGCTATCACTCTCACGTCATGTGAGAGCCCACACCTACATCAAAAATAATAGGAGGGGTGGTCTTTGGTACCCATACTCTTTTGGGTCCATGGGGGTTAGTACCTTCTCTAACCCAAATAAACTTCTTGGCTAAATTTTCAACATGTAAACGATCATAGCAAAATTTAGCAAGATGGCCTTTTCGGCCACAATGTGTACATGTGTACACATGAGCATACTTGTGTTGATGGTGTCCGTGTGAAGCATGTGTATGCCGTGATGGGTGTGCATGCATAAAGGATGGAACTTGTTTCTTTCGAACCAAGGTTTCCAACCGTGTGTGGTTCATGGCACATTGGCTCATAGTGGAGCCCAAACAATCTACTCTCTTCTTTATCATACAAATATCATCATTAATCCTAGAAGAAGAGGTACATGCATTGGGTAGACTAGATGAAGAAGCTACACTAGCATGGCAAACATGTGCATCCATCTTATTTTGCAAAATAATGTTTTTCTTTAAACACACATCTAAATCATTTGAAATAGAAATAATTTTATTTTTCAAATCAACATTCTCTTTTAAAACAAAATCAATTTTTGAAGACAAGTTTTCATTTTTCTTCAAAAGAACATGGCAATCATTTTTATTTTTCAAAAACTCATTTTCTTTAAGTGCAAGACCAAGTTGAGATTTTAATGAATCCCTTTCATTAGCAATCTCCTCTTTCTCTTGCAAAACAACATCAAGTCTAGCAATCAAATTTTTTATTTCATTATTAATGCCTAGACTCTTCTTTTTCAACAAGTTATATTTTTCTATTAGTTTTTCACAAACAATAGATAGTTCTTCATTTAAAGCATGGGGATCAACAAAATCATTTGAAGAACTAGCACAATCATTACTATCTAGTTGAGTTTCCGATTGTACCTCAAGGGAGTCAATCCCTTGGACCATGTAGCATTGTTGTGGTTCGGATTCTCCACTAGATTCCTCTTCTTGTTGGATTTGGACTTGAAGCTTGGAGGTGTGGTGGTAGTCAATTTGTTCCACACTACAAAAGCGGAATCAAAATTAGAAACACATAAAAGATAGTCTTTAGGTAAAGTGCTTCTAATGGCCTCTAGGGCTTGTGCATTGGCCCCTATATGATTGCAATCACCAAGATAACATCTCTTGGTGGCCGCAAGGAAAACATGCAAACCTAGGGTCTTTAGGTACATGGACATCCTATACTTCCAAACATCAATGTTGGAAGGGTCAAAGCTAGGAGGGGTCATGAAGTCCATGGTAAACTATATATGAATGTGCAAACAAACAAATGCAAATGAGATTAGCAAGCAAATGGATCACTCCTAGGATGTTAAGCCTAAGTATCAGGAGCACTAGTTCTGATACCAATTGAAAAACACCTAGAGGGGGGGTGAATAGGTGTAAGTGCTAATCTAAGAAACTTAATGCAAACTAAGTGCGCTAAATACGGAAGCTAATGCAAATTATGCACAAACTAATACAATACAACAAGTGTAGCCGAATTCCCCTTGCGAGGCTCTGGACTAACTCCCCTTGATTCCCCTTGAAATGGGTTGAGGCGCTATGTGAAGCTCTTGTTGGATGAGTACAAGTTAGGCACACACACACAAGCAATCCAAGCAATAAGAAATATGTGCACACACAATCAAGCCAAGCAATCAAGAATGAATAGCAATATGAATAAATGCAAGGCAATATGAAATATGCACAACACAAGCAAATATGATATGATATGAATATGATGCTTTGCACAAATATAAGAGAGAGAGTTAGAGAGACAATGGATCAATACGCAAACACCAAGATTTGTTTCGAGGTTCGAGCACCTTGCTCTACATCCCCGCCTACACCACCGTGTAGGATTTCCACTATCTCAACTCCCACCGAGAGAACCTCTACCAAAGAGGATTTCTTACAACTCTAGGAGTTCCGAACTCCTCTCTCAAATAACAACCTCCACCGAGGCCCAACAACCAACAACAACAACAACAACCACCTCTACCGAAGAGGTTTACAACCAAACTCAATCACCTCTACCGAAGAGGGATCCAAACCAACAACCCAATACAACAATCTCCACCTCTACCAAAGAGGGAGCAACTCAAGAAATCAAGGGTTTACAACAAGTGGTATATTTCAACCACAAACCTCTTTTTCTTTCTTTTTCCACACAAAACAATGATCCTAATAGTTTAGGATAGAAGATAGCTCAAGTGTGGAAAACAAGTGTTTTTGGAAACAAGCAACAAAGAAAAACTACTTGGGAAATCTCTTGTATATGATAGAAAATGAAATACCAAATCAAAATCCCAAAACCTAGTTTTCTTTGATTTTTCAAAAACCCAAAACAAATAAAGATGAGAAGTTTTAAAGCCCCAAAAACTCTTTTTAAAAACTCTTTTAAACACTTCAGAAAACTGGAAATTTTTCACTTAGAAAACTTGGCTAAAATCCCCAAAGAGATTGGTTTATATAGCCCCTATACAAAACTAGCCGTTAGGCTGAGTTGGCAGTCTGACAGACTGCCGGTCGACCGGCCCGGTCGACCGCCAACGGTCAGAATTATGACCGTTGGGCAACTGCGGTCGACCGGCCGGTCGACCGATATAAAACCCGAGAGCAGAGCTCTCAACTCGGTCGACCGTCCCGGTCGATCGTGTCTGTGCCTAACAGACGTGCACGTCTGTGCACGTCGGTCGACCGCAACGGTCGACCGGCCTTGGTGCGGTCGACCGTCACGGTCGACCGACCAGCCTGTCAGCCAGTCCTCAGTTCTGCACAGATACAGGATTTGAAAATAGGTCTTTTCACTCAATAAAAATCCCATAAATTCACAGTAAATCTAAAAAATAGTTTTAATCACAATAAAAACTATTTTTCTAAAAATATGTTTTTCTAAAACTTGTTTTATCATTTTACTTTGATAACTAAACTTGTGATAAAAATTTCAAGACATATATCAATCATATCAATTCATTTTTGTGTCTTGCCAATTTTATCAAAACAAAACTTGTATTTTATCAAAACATGAATAGGATAGTCAAAATAAGTTTGTCTAGCAAGTTTAAAGCATGTATGTATATCTAGAACATATCTAATATACATAGGTATAAGGTAAACTTGTTTTGATCTATTATTCATGAAAACCAAAAACCAAATCATGAAACGTGTGTGTTTTGTGCACTTGAGCATATCAACTAAACTAAGCTTTACAAATATGGATCTAAAACACAAACTCTAAACTAGATACCTAAGTCTTCTTGACGATCTTCATCTTCAAGTAGACTCGGTCCAAACTCCGTGATTCTCCAAGTGCAAAGGTATGAACTTTAAGCTTTGGCACCGGAATCATCATGAATAGCTTCTAATCATCTTGTTGAAGCTAATCACCAACCTAATATCCTGTTAATGATCTGAAACTTAGAAACACAAGAATATTAGTAAACATAACTACATGAGTTGATCATCATCAAAACTAGAGTGGAAGGCCATTGGGCCAACAACTCAATTATACAACTACTGAAAAGGAATTTTTAGCGGTTGTTTTTGCGTTGGAGAAATTTCGACAATATCTGCTAGGGTCCAGGACGATTATTTTCACTGATCACTCCGCCCTAAAGTATTTAATGCAAAAGAAGGATGCTAAGGCAAGACTTATTAGATGGATACTTCTTTTGCAAGAATTTGATTTGGAGATTAAAGATAAAAAGGGCGTTTAGAATGTGGTAGCTGATCACTTGTCTAGAATCCCAAATGCACCTAAGGAGAGAATACCGATTAATGACGATTTCCCTGACGAACACATTTTTGTGTTGTGTGGAGAGCCTTGGTATGCTGACATAGTGAATTACCTTGCTACCAGGCAAATACCTTCTCATTGGTCAAGTCAGGAAAAACACCGTTTCATGCGTCAAATGCGGTTCTTCTTTTGGGATGAACCGTATTTATTCAAATATTGTCCTGACCAAATAATACGTAGGTGCCTTCCTGAGGATGAACATCAGAGTGTTTTGACATTTTGTCACAAGCTAGCTTGCGGTGGACATTTTGGTCCTCGAAAAACTGCTGAGAAAGTGCTTCAGAGTGGATTCTACTGGCCCACTCTCTTTAAAGATGCATACACTTTCTGCAAGCTCTGTGATAGGTGTCAAATGACGGGTAGAATTACACAGAGAGACATGATGCCCCTCACACCCATCTTAGAAGTCGAAATTTTTGACCTCTGGGGCATCGACTTTATGGGACCCTTTCCTCTGTCCTATGGTAACCAATACATTTTGGTAGCCGTAGATTATGTTTCGAAATGGGCTGAAGCAATTCCAACAAGGACAAATGACAACCAAGTTGTTATCAAGTTTTTACGAGACTACATCATCTCTCGCTTCGGAGCCCCCTGTGCGATAATAAGTGATAATGGGAGTCATTTCTGCAATCGGGCTTTTGAAGCCCTAATGCGCAAATATTCTATTTCTCACAAACTATCCACGACATACCATCCTCAAACCAACGGGCAAGTAGAAGTCACGAATAGACAAATAAACTCATTTTGGAGAAAACTGTGGGACAAAATCGTAAAGACTGGTCCATCAAACTCACTGATGCTTTATGGGCATACAGGACCGCTTATAAAACTGTCCTCGGTATGTCTCCATATCGAGTTATATTTGGAAAACCTTGTCACTTGCCTGTGGAGTTAGAACACCGAGCTATGTGGGCTTTAAAGCAGCTGAACTTGGATTTGGATAAAGCCAGTGCTTTAAGGAAGTTGCAGATATCCGAGCTAGAAGAGCTAAGAAACGAGGTATATGACAATGCTCGGATCACAAAACACAGAACCAAGCTCTTTCATGATAATTCCATTCACAGAAAATTTTTTGTCTCTGGACAAAAGGTTCTGTTGTACAATTCACGACTCCACCTTTTTCCTAGTAAATTGAGAAGCAGGTGGTCAGGGCCATTCATTGTTCAAAATGTCTTCCCACACGGTGCGATCGAGATTCTTGACCCAAATAATGGCAATAAATTCACTGTGAACGGTCAACGTTTAAAGCCATTCCTTACCACTGAATTCATGTCACAAGAAGTTCATGAATTGGGTCTTTGCGACCCAGTTTATTTGTGACCATTCCATATGTACAGTTTCCCGAGTTTTCCCTGCATATCATTTTGGGACCACTCTTGTAAATAATTTTCTTTTACACTTTTGTAAATAATAATAAAAAAATAAAAAAAATAAAAAAAATAAATAAAAAAAAGAAAAAGTGAGGGATTTTTGTGCTTAAAAGAATTTCAAATTCCTAGGATTCTATCTTCCCTAGTATTCCATTCATTTTCATATTCCTTTTCCTAGGGTTGTAAATACACTTTTTGACCTAGGGCTATTATTGGAACTCTTCTTTTCTTTCCCTCCTATAAATACTCTCTTCACCTACCCCTCCTCCCTCAAACGCAAATCCCTCTCAGATCTGCCTCTTCCTTCCAGAGCTGACCTCTCAGAAATTTTCTGCTTCCCTGGAACCCTCATTTTGCCGCATTTTCCTCAGTCTAGCCGCAGATCTGCGGCTCTCCTACCACCTCTGGAGCTCTGCAAAATTATGCCCGATCGATTTCTTCTTCTAGTGGCATCTACAGTACTCATTCTTCCAGATTCTGTCTCTGGTGCCTGCTGCACATCTGCCTTTGGATTTCCCCCACGAACTCTGGGGGCGGTTTTGAAATCACCTAGAGGGGGGGTGAATAGGTGATGGCTATATGTAAATGGCACAAAATGCGGAATTTAAAATTTAACTAACACAAATATCTCAAATAGAAGACTTGCAATAAATGAAGCAATTTATAGTGCAAGAAATAAAGAGTTTAGGGTTTAGAGAAATTTGAGCAATCGCAAACACGCCGATATGTTTCCGAGGTTCGAGCCACGCTCTACGTCCCCGCCTTCACACTTGAAGGATTTCCACTATTGAAGATCCCACTGGATCACCAATACAAGGACACACTTGTCCCGTCTCCCGTGATGCCGCAACACCACCTTGAGCACACTAGCTCGCCTTGAGGCCGATGCCTCTACAACTTCACTCAAAAGAAAGATGATCACACTTGATCGAAAATATGCTCACTTGCACAATCCTAGAACCAATTTATAGATGTAGACTTATGGGATTGTGTAGTGCAAAATCTAGTGAGAAGTAGAGGTAAAGACTTCAAGTAGGTGTCTAAAACTTTGGGGCTTTTGGAGAGAAAATTTTGTCTAAAAGAAATCTTTTTGAAGGCTTGTAAATCCTTTTAAAAACTCTTGTAAAAATATTCTTGATAGATGTCTAATCATATAGAAGTGACCTCCTATTTATAGGGGCCAAAAACTTCACCACAAATCCGTTGGGATCAAAAGACAAAAAGAAATCTGTCAGAAAAACTAGCTGTTGGAGTCTGTCAGAAATTCTGACAGAGTCCGGTCGACCGGGTCGGTCGACCGCCAACGGTCAAAAATCTGACCGTTGGGGCTCTGCGGTCGACTGCCCGGTCGACCGATTTTAACCGAGAGCACTGCACAGTTCTCGGTCGACCGGGTCGGTCGACTGATACGCACTTGCACAGAAAGTGCACATCGGTCGACCGTACGGTCGACCGGATGCTGTCAGTTCTGAAAAATCAGAACTGTCAGAATCCAGAAAACTTGGTTTTTGATTATAGGTCTAAGGTATAAAGTTTTGGGTCTTGTAAATACTAGAGTGTGAGCATATGTCACTACTCTAATAGGTTAAAACATTTTGATAGAAATTCTTTTGATAAAAACTTGTTTTTCCAAATATTATGTTTTTTTTTCAAAAACTTTAAACTATTTTTCCAAAAACTTGATCTAAACATGTTTATCTTTAACTCAAACTTGGAAATAGAATTTTGAAACTTACTTTGAAGTCTAGAACCAATAAAAAAAGGTGTGTGTAAGTGTAAATCCCATAACTCTACTTCTATCAACTAGGTTTTGACAAAATATCTAAAAATGAAAAATACAAATACAAATCTTGGTATTCTTCTGGTCTTGATCTTGACTTGATTTTTTCTTCATCGTCGTGTTCCCGAAGCTTCTTATTGTGCTTGACTTGGGAATGCAAATCTTTGGCGAACTCCAAACTTGTGAGTCTTGATGTGGAGCCGTCAAATCAACCTGTTTTATCCTGAAATTCTTTTCAACAAACATTGTTAAATACATAACTAGATATGGTTTGTTATCATCAAAATATCCAACAAGATATAGGGCTAATTGCCTTTGGGCCAACAATCTCCCCCTTTTTGATGATGACAAAACATATTTAGTTATCACAAATAATTTGGGTAGAGACTTCAAATGAAGCTCCCCCTCAACACATGCATATAATAAAACATCATACTCAGGCATATATATAAATGTTTTGCAAAAGATAACAATCCATGTCAACACATTTTCATGACATAAAAGAAGATGAAAAACACATGTTTATAAAAGAAAATACTACCACAAACCAGTAGATAACATAACCAAGAGTAGTCCACACAAAGTACATGTCCAAACCAAATACATGTCCAGCCACAAAAGATAAAGTCAAGTACATAAAAAAATACAGCAAAAAGTACAGCAAAAAGTCTCTCCACAAATAACTCTCCCCCTTTTTGACATCATCAAAATAGGGGAAAGTTACTCTCATCACTTGGCGGCATCGTCGTCCTCATCGTCTTCCTCTTCTTCCTCGTACTCAGATGAAGATGAGCTCTTTTTAGCGTCCATCTTCTTATCACCGTCGTCGTCTTCGTCCGAAGAAGAAGAAGAAGAAGAAGAAGAAGAAGAAGAAGAAGAAGAAGGAGCTACCTCCGTCGGATCAACGCCGAGCACCTGGCCGAGGTGGTGGAACGGATGAAGGGGCTCTGGTAGGAAATGGAGGACCGGTGGCAGGAAGTGAACGAGCAAAAGTAGTGGGATCAGGAGGAAACATGGCGAACTTCGTAAAGAGAGCCTCAAATTGCATATCCATGAATCTCATGGAATCGGCAAAGTAAGACATATCGTTACGAATCCCACGAATCTGAGAGTTTGTCTCCTCACGGGAAGCTGCCTCTTGCTTGAAACGGGCGTCCAACTCAGCCCGAAAAGCTGTCTCCCGCTGCTCAATCCAGGACTGGTGTTCCTGAATCTGAGATGAAATCATGGCCTGAAGATCTGAAGGTGAAACATAGCCAGGTGCAGAAGAAGATCCAGGAGCAGATGAAGATCCAGGAAAAGTAGGAGGGGGAACAGGAGGTTGCACAGGTGCGTGACGACGCAGCTGAGCTTCCATCCTTTTCAGCAGAACTCCATCAATATCGATTTGCGGATCATCAGAAGTCTCAGAAGAAAGGTCAAATCCTAGAGACTTGAGAATGCGGGTGATGATCATGCCAAAAGGTAAACCCCTACCGGATATACGAAACTGATCAGATGCCATGTGAGAGGCAATGATGCGGGGGAAATTTACCTTAATGCCTCGCAAGAGACAATAGATAATCAAAGGTACTGAACCCCTAGCATGACTATATTCTCCTGATTTGGGGATAATGTTATAAAAGATGATCTTGGCCAAAACTTGGGAAGTGAGAGAGAATTTGCTCACAACCTCGTTCCTAACCAAGTCGGGGTTGTCATCCCCGTGAATCAGTGTGGATGCGGTGAGCGCAGACTCACCCTCCGGATAATCAAAGTCATGAAGGTCATGAGTATATACATCAGCTCCACCAGTGGAGAGATGAAGGATATCAGCAAATTGACCTATGTCTAGGTTAATGTCCCTGCCAAGGACCCTAGAGAAAATACGATTCCCATCGAATGAAAAGTTGGCATAGAAATACGGCACGAGGGAAGTGTAAACTTGTTCTTTGATGGATAAGAACTCGTTCAACGAATTGTTTTGCAAAATACGGGGTATATCTAGATGATCAAAGTCTTGAATAACAACAAATCTCCCAGAAATAATGTTTCTTTTAGAGAGATTGACAAAACGATTTTCAGCAGTCTCATTTATGAAGGGTCTTTTAGGTTTTGGGGTGTGGGTAGATGTTTGAGCCACTGATTCCCCTTCTCAGTCCTAGTTCTCTTAGAAGTAGACATGATTTTGAATAAAAATCAGATTTTTAGGTCAACACAAGTTAGGGCACGATCTAGAAAGTTGTAGCAACCTAAATCTTGACAAAGGATAGTAGATCTAGAAACTAGAAGTGAAGAACAAGGAGAAAAATCCGATTTTTACCTTAACTGTGAAGGATGAAACCCTAGATCAGAGAAAACCGAATTTCTTCGAATCCAGCGGATGGATGCACCTGAAATTGAAGATCCGGCACTAGAAGTAGGAAATACAAGTGGGTTTTAAATTGATTTGAGATTGGATGAGAGATTGGAGAGATAGAAAATTTTTGGAGGGGAGAAACGATGGGTTCCGTCGCCAGCGAGTGAGGAGAGAGAGAGAAAAGTCAAATAAATAGCCGATTTGGGGCAGAAATCGACGATCGGTCGACCGCCCGGTCGACCCAGAAAAACCGAGACCTCTGCAAACTTACAGCGGTCGACCGGATCTAAGGTCGGTCGACCGATGGCAGATAAAAAATAAAAGGCATTTTATTTCAGACAAACTCGGTCGACCGCGACTATTTCCGGTCGACCGGTTTTGCCTGAAACACAAATCTGCAGCATCAGCCAGAGGAAAAATTTAAAAAAAATTAAATATAAGAATTATATAAGTATACACACAACATGTTTTAATCTTTATAAGGTCAACTTATCAATCAATATTACATACAAGACATTTATTTTTAATTTTCATATAAAAACAAAGTTTTTAGAGATGTTGAAGCCGAATACCCAGTGACGGGTTCTGAACTTCATCCTCTTGATTCCTCTTGAATGAGTTGAGGTGCGCAATTGCCATCTCTAAGGTATTTGCTCAAATATGAAATTTTACAAAAATTTTATTTCTTAGTTTTGAAAAATACAAAGTGTATATATATATTTAAATAAGCTAGACTAGGCATGACATGTGGACATACTATGGACATGGTAAAAAAGATATTAAAGCATGGTATATACACAAACATGATAGAAGAGTATGTTTACATAAGCATATATCATTGTAGCATGAAAGTAAACTCACAATCCTATACATGTATATGTACAACACAAATTCAAAAACTTTTAAATGGAGAAGTTACCGAACAAGGGAAATCTCCAAAATGTAGGTGCCTCCATGATAGCGATGCAAGCTTGATGTGATCTTTGGGCTTTGTTGCATCTACCACCCGGGCACCGTTTCCCCCTAAGTCTTGGAGGAAGTAGATCCACCTGTGTCATCTAAAATTGGTGGGTCTTTGGTACCCATATCTTTTTGGGTCCTTTAGGGTTAGTACCGGGGCGAACCCAAACATATTTATTATGCATATTATTTTAGCAAAACAAAACTTTTCTAAATGGCCTTTGCGGCCACAATGCGTGCATACATAAATTTTACCACTACCATACATATGAGCATGCTTATGAGTGTGTGCATGTTTCCGTGCATGAGCATGGTGTGTATGTTTCCCTTGGGTTACTCCCTTAGGAAACCTAGAAGCAAATTTCTTTAAATCAAAAGCACATTGTTTTAGGGTTGTGTCTAATACTTCAACCCGTTTTTGCATCTCAACAAAATCATTTTTACTACATGATGCAATGGGGGTTTTCCCTTTACAAGCTAGTTTATAATTTGCAAAATCACTTTTTATTTTCTCAAAAGAACTAGACAAATTATTTTTCTCTCCTTCAATAATATTAAGTTTATCTTTCAAAGACTCATTTTCCCTTTTTAACTTTTTATTATGAGATTGAGAAATCTCATATCTATATTGTAATTCTTCAAAGAATTTAGCTAACTCATCCATTATTAACTCATCATCATCTATTGAGTTGTCAAGAGTTACCTTTGTAGTATCGTCTCCATGTGCCATAAAACACATGCGCGCGGCGTCGTTCTCCTCTTCGGATTCCGACTCCGTGTCATCCCACGTGGCCACCATAGCTTCTTCTTCTTATGGCCGTTCTTGGAGGTTGTGGTGGAGAGCGGGGCAATCCACAATAAGGTGTCCGATCTTCTTGCAATGGAAGTAAGGACCGGGTTCTTCTCTTTTCTTCTCATATCTTCCTTGAGGTTTCCCTCTTCGGAAGTTGCTTTGCCGTCCCTTCTTATAGAACATCTTGCCCACCTTCCGGATGAGCATGGCGAAGTCCTCATCGCAATCCTCCGATGAGTCGTCTTCTTCAATAGTGGTTGGAGTGGCTTTGAAGGCGATTGTTTTCATCTTGGGTGCCTCCCTTTCTTCTCTTACCTTCATCTCCATCTCATGAGTTTTGAGATTGCCAATGAAGCCGGAGAAGTCCATCTCCTCTTTGTCGTTTAGCTCCTTGAGAGTTGTAGCCTTGACTTCCCAAGCTTTGGGAAGAGCCTGAATGACCTTGCGAATCTTTTGGTCATTGTCGATCTTGTCTCCTAAAGAAGATAAAGCGTTAATGATCTTAGTAAAACGAGTGAGCATGTCATCAATGCTCTCATTTTCAAACATATAAAAGTGCTCATATTGAGAACGTAGCAAGTCAATCTTGGCTCTTTTGACTTGTGACGTTCCCTCATGAGTCACAATTAGAATGTTCCAAACCTCAAATGCGGATTTACAATTTATAATGCGTGACAAATCATCCTCATTTAATGCTTGGGTTAATGCATATTGGGCTCTAGCATTAGCTTCATAATCCTTGGAGGTGTCCTCGGACCATGAGCTCTCATCGGTGGTAGGTTCAATGAAATCTTTGGTTATGGCCCTAGCTACTCTAACTCCTAGGGACTTAAGGAATAGGTTCATTTGACCTTCCAAATAGGAAAGTTCAAACCATCAAACTTGGGTGGGGACTTGATGCTAGAAAAGTCGAGTGAAGCCATGAATGCACAATAAGTATGAATATAACAAATGAATGCAACAAATGAATATAGCCAAATAAGGATCTCCCTAAGGTTGTTAGACCAAAAATGTAGGGTTAGGCTCTGATACCAATTGAAATCACCTAGAGGGGGGGTGAATAGGTGATGGCTATATGTAAATGGCACAAAATGCGGAATTTAAAATTTAACTAACACAAATATCTCAAATAGAAGACTTGCAATAAATGAAGCAATTTATAGTGCAAGAAATAAAGAGTTTAGGGTTTAGAGAAATTTGAGCAATCGCAAACACGCCGATATGTTTCCGAGGTTCGAGCCACGCTCTACGTCCCCGCCTTCACACTTGAAGGATTTCCACTATTGAAGATCCCACTGGATCACCAATACAAGGACACACTTGTCCCGTCTCCCGTGATGCCGCAACACCACCTTGAGCACACTAGCTCGCCTTGAGGCCGATGCCTCTACAACTTCACTCAAAAGAAAGATGATCACACTTGATCGAAAATATGCTCACTTGCATAATCCTAGAACCAATTTGTAGATGTAGACTTATGGGATTGTGTAGTGCAAAATCTAGTGAGAAGTAGAGGTAAAGACTTCAAGTAGGTGTCTAAAACTTTGGGGCTTTTGGAGAGAAAATTTTGTCTAAAAGAAATCTTTTTGAAGGCTTGTAAATCCTTTTAAAAAACTCTTGTAAAAATATTCTTGATAGATGTCTAATCATATAGAAGTGACCTCCTATTTATAGGGCCAAAAACTTCACCACAAATCCGTTGGGATCAAAAGACAAAAAGAAATCTGTCAGAAAAACTAGATGTTGGAGTCTGTCAGAAATTCTGACAGAGTCCGGTCGACCGGGTCGGTCGACCGCCAACGGTCAAAAATCTGACCGTTGGGGCTCTGCGGTCGACCGCCCGGTCGACCGATTTTAACTGAGAGCACTGCACAGTTCTCGGTCGACCGGGTCGGTCGACTGATACGCACTTGCACAGAAAGTGCACATCGGTCGACCGTACGGTCGACCGGATGCTGTCAGTTCTGAAAAATCAGAACTGTCAGAATCCAGAAAACTTGGTTTTTGATTATAGGTCTAAGGTATAAAGTTTTGGGTCTTGTAAACACTAGAGTGTGAGCATATGTCACTACTCTAATAGGTTAAAACATTTTGATAGAAATTCTTTTGATAAAAACTTGTTTTTCCAAATATTATGTTTTTTTTTCAAAAACTTTAAACTATTTTTCCAAAAACTTGATCTAAACATGTTTATCTTTAACTCAAACTTGGAAATAGAATTTTGAAACTTACTTTGAAGTCTAGAACCAATAAAAAAAGGTGTGTGTAAGTGTAAATCCCATAACTCTACTTCTATCAACTAGGTTTGACAAAATATCTAAAAATGAAAAATACAAATACAAATCTTGGTATTCTTCTTGGTCTTGATCTTGACTAGATCTTTTCTTCATCGTCGTGTTCCCGAAGCTTCCTATTGTGCTTGACTTGGGAATGCAAATCTTGGCGAACTCCAAACTTGTGAGTCTTGATGTGGAGCCGTCAAATCAACCTGTTTTATCCTGAAATTCTTTTCAACAAACATTGTTAAATACATAACTAGATATGGTTTGTTATCATCAAAATATCCAACAAGATATAGGGCTAATGGCCTTTGGGCCAACAGGTTTGATCTTTCTTCTTTAGATCCATTGCTTTAAATTTCATTATTACACATGGCTCCGAATTTGTTTGTGGAGAAAGACTTTTGAAAAATTCTGAATGATCATGGGGATATGGGCACATATTTGTTGATCGCTTGCGTGCATGGAATTGGTATTCTTTGGTTTATGATATCAGTGACAATGATGCGTATTACTGTCCTGAACTAGTCACTACATTCTATAATGCACTCGATCATGCATCTGTGAGTTATGAGACATACCAATTTGTAGTCCATATGCCATTAGGGGACATCGTCGTCACAATTCCTCTTCTTGAGGAAATTACTCATGTCCCAAGTCACCCCCATCATAGCAACCCCTTGCCATTGATAGACTACATGACAATCATGGGTGCTCGTTGCATAGAACAGGATCGTGGGCTCAAAGCCAATACTACCTTTAGAAATGTGTACTGCATTGGACGCTGGATCCAACGCAACATTTTAGGGCTTGAACATGTCACATCCTTTAACCGACCTGTGTTACAAATTATTCATGATCTGATGACTCGACAACACACGGTTTGTTTGAATAGAGCCATTTTTCACGCGATCCTTACCAATTCCTCCCGCACTCGGGGTGCCAAGCATTCCCATCCAGTCCTGATTACACATCTGTGTAAAAATTTCATACCAGACGCTGTGTTTGATACATTTGACCGAGTGTTTGTTGTAGCAGAGAGACCCACCAGTTCATATAATGGTTGCTTACATGCGGTTTGGACTCCTACTGTCCAACCCGAAGACATTCCGGTGGAGTCTTCTTCGGAGGAAAGCTTAGAGGAAATAGATAAGCTACAATTCTGGAGGCAGGACCCCCCATCTGAGTCACGAACCTTCATGTCCACCATATGGAAAGGCATGAAGAAGATCTTTAGGGGGCAAGTTCATCTTAGGAAGAAGGTAGAGGAGCAATCCTCTCGGCTAGATAGTATGGAGGCAGCGTTGAGGAGATCACAGTCGGCTGGGCCTAGCACCACCGCGGGTCCAAAGCGACGGAGAGAGTAGCTTTATCCTTTACCTATTTCATGCATCATTTCATCTTGCATACATTGGGGACAATGCATGAGATAGGTATGGGGGGGTAGATGCTAACATAGGATTTTTCATTTTTTAGGTCTTTTATTTTTTAGGATTTTCACTTTCTTTTAGGTCTTTAGATTTTACCTTTCTTATAGATTTTCTACTTTCTTTTTAGATTTTACTTTTCTTTTAGAAAAATAAAAAAATATGTATAAAATTAAAAAAAAAAGAATTTTTTGATCCATGTTTAAGGAATCAAACTTGAAATTTAGGGATTAAGGAAGCTCTTAACTAAGATTTCTAATTATAAGTTGAAAAGAGGAGTTTTGTTAGATTTTTAGGTTAAGTAATAAAGGATTAGAAAAATTACTAGATTTTAATTCTTTCTTTAGGATATATACATTAAACATATTGAAGGATTAATCAAAGACTTTGTGATTTTAGTTACATATATATATAATAAAAAATATATATAGAAAAAAAAAAGATGTATATAAATAAATAATAAATACTTAGCCACTGATTAAGCTGGTTAGTCGTGCCTCAAGAAGCATTGCCGATCACGCCTAAAGGTGGTTAAGTCCTTAAATTCCTTCGTGGCCTAGTTTACTTGAGTCATCGAACCCGAGGGATGTTTTCTCATCTGGTGCCCTAAGACCATCTGGTTTGGGAGTCATCGGTAAGAGACTCGTTACAAGGGTAAACTAGAAAGCCTAAGGATGCTAAGGAAATGTAAATAAATAAACATTGTATATATAAATAAATAAAAAAAATAATAAAAAAATATATATATATTAGTAAATAAATGAACTTAGTCTAAGAAAGATCCTTCATATTTATAGATGTATATATCCTAGGATTGATGCAAAATCCGGTTTTGATTTTTTCCCTAAAATCTTAACCTAAGTTGAAAACAAAACTCCAAATAGACGCTTATAAGAGGAATGACAAGTTTAGAGTAACCTGAAACCTATAACTTAAGGGAGAATCTTTAAAACATGGATCAAAATTTTCACTAACCTTTTTATTTTTCTTTATGGATTTTGTGGGTGCAATCCGTTGAAAACCCTCAGGAGACAACACTCCTCCTCTAGGGTAACCTAGAGGTTTAACGGCTTGTTGCACGTGCTCAGTGCAATCGTGTCACCTACGAAAGTGGTGTAATAAATTAGTTAGGATTTTCTTTTTCTTTCTTTTGCTCGAGGACGAGCAAAAGATAGGTATGGGGGTGTGATTGTTATACATATTTGCATATTTTACCACTTCCATACCATGCATATTGTAAATAAAAATGTGATTTTTAATCCTTTTCTCTCTATTTTTGCAGGTCCACATCTTAAAAGAGAAAAGGCCCAAAATCTCTTTAATTAGCAATAATTAAAGAGATTAATTCAAAGTCCAAAAGAGCCCAAGTTTGAATCTAGAATCAGGAGAGATCCTCGCGCCAACTCAATCTTCCAGAAGGCCACGTGGATAACAAACTCATAACAAACCTGTACCAGAAAATCTGGCCTGAACGGCCAAGATTGCGCCGCGTATCTCTAGGATTTGCCGCCAACTTGCGGCAGTTACAATTCTGTTGGAGCCCGGATTTTTCTCCAACGATCTGGGCTCTAGATGCTTCTCTCTGAGGCTATAAATACAGGACCAGGGTCTGCACAAGAGAGAAAAGAGAAGAGAGAGGAGAAATTAGGGGAAAGTCTTGTATTTTGTTTTAGTATTCTCTAGGTTTTAGTCTCCCTCTTCTTCCTCCTAGAGATTTTGTCAAAGAGAGAAAAGAGAGTGCTGTTGAAAGCTTGTAAGCAAGGAGGTGACATTACTTGTAAGCAAGGATTAATCAAAGCTTCATTCTTCTCTTTACAATCTCTAGTACGTTGCTTTACTTTGCTTTACTTTCTTGTTTTACTTCTAGTGCATTTCTATTGCTTTACTTCCATTGCTTTACATCATGAATTGTTGTTTTGTTTCTTGTGCAATGGATAGCTAAATCTCTCTTACATGGCTAGCTAACAACTTACCTAGCTAACTTCTATCTCTTTGGGTGATTGCTAATTTCTATACTTGCATTGTTAGAATCTCTTTTGCTTTCCAAGGAAGTAGAGTTGCTTTCACTTGGTAAATGCTTGTTCAAACTCCATATGACTCATGTGTGCCTCATTTAGAGCCTTGTCTAGAACAAGAGCCTTGATGGAACATGGAGATGGATCACCAAACATATGCTACTTGTAGAACAACTTCTTTACTTCAAGCTAATTTGTTGTTATGTCTTGAATGTTAATTGAATGTTGTATCTTCCTTAGCATCCCTTGAGTGTCACTCCTAGAGTTCATCATTGATAATCTATCTTGGGAGCCAATGAATCAACATGAGGCTACAAGCTAAGACCTAAAGGAACACTCATCTTCCAAACGGTAAAGTACTTGAACAAACAAGCAAAGTGATCTCTATTGCCAATGAATCAACATGAGGCAATCAAGCATCACCATTGAGCTTAGTAAGTTAGCGAAGTGGTAAAGTTAGCTAGCCATGGTCTTTCTCATCCAAAGTTTTCTTCCAAGATTTCTTCAATAGCTTTCTTTCTTAGCAATACAATTTCTTAAGTTCTTTTGATTCTTTTTCCATCATGCACAAATCCACAACTTCTTCCATTTCCTTTTCCATGCTTTTTGCTTTTGCTTAAAAACAAAGAAGATACTTCCTTTTCTTGCTTCACTATGAACCGTAACGCTTCCATCGCAAGCTCTCCCGGAGAATCGACCCGGTATAGCCTTTGCTATAACGGAGATTGGAAAGGATACATTAACCATTTGAAATACATTTGTGGAATGATCAAAGCACTAAGGTTGATTCTAAACCTTATCTCTTTTACATAATATCTGTGCAATCTTCCACACTATTCTTTTCCAATCACGTTCAAGTGGAGTTATTTCAATCTCTTTGAGAGCATCCTCAAGAGGATCCAAGAGAAGATTTTCATTCAATCGGTCAATGTAGAATAAGATTTACTCTCCATCGACACACGAAAAACCCAACTTTAAATAAAAAGGAGATTCACTCCACTGTTCTCGCTTTTATAATCGAATTGTGATCCATTGTAATCTTCTTTGCAATCAATAAGAGTTTTTACATGACTCAAATTTCTAAGGGAACAACTCTTGGACACGGGGCTACCTATCACATATGTCCCAGGAGGGAATAGTTTTCTAGTTTAGAGAAGTTGGACAGTGGCATAGTAATCATGGAAAATGATGCCGCATGTCAAATGGTTGGGATAGGTATCGTTCAAATCAAGATGTTCAATGGTATGGTTAGGGATTTGATGGATGTAAGATATTTTACTCATATGAAGAAGAACATCATCTCAGTTGGAGCTGTGAAGTTAAAATGGCTCAAGGTGACGTTGGAGAATGGAATTCTCAAGGTCACGAAGGGGTCCTTGGTTGTGATGAAGGGAATCAGAGATAAGAACTTGTACTACTTGAAGGGTAGTACAGTCATAGGTTCTTTGACGGCTTCAGTGGTTTCATCTACAAACTTGTATTACTTGAAAGGTAGGTGATTGCTAAAATAAAGAACAATCAAAGAGTTTAAGAGTTTACCGTGTAGCTTGTGGCTAACGGGTCGTGTCCACGAGGAGGAATGCGATGGAAGCGTTTCGGTGAATTGCTTAAAAACAAAGAATTGTGTTCGTTTTTTTATGAAAAAGAGAATGGAAAGAAAGAGATGGTTAAAAGAGAAATTGCAACTTTTAGAAAAGATTTTGGAGAAGGTGATTTAGAAAGCTTGAGAATTGTTTTGTTGTTTTTAATAATGAAGCAAATCTGGGCTCACTATCTCACTACTCAATTGTTCATTCTCTATTAAAATATCAAGTTCCTCAAAGTGATCATTTGCAAAACTTAAAGTAATTTTCAGAAAGCTTTAAGTAAAGCACATAAAATGGTTAGAAGAGTTGAGTCTTTCTTCAAGAAATCGTTAGAATTGAATATTAAAACATCAAGCGCGAAGAAGAAGAATGAAGTAAAAAACAATTCAAGAGATGTTCATGAAAGAAGTGAGAATTCAACAATCCAAACCCATCCTCATGTGCCTTCAAGAACACTTTCAAAAAGAAAGGGTTTTAAGGAAGGCATGCATATGATTCAGTGGGTCGTTTTCTTTTAAACACAGGAGAGAAGAAGAGTAAGAGAGAGTTGTGATAGCGAGCCCAGAAAACCGTTTAGTTATCCATAGAAAGCAACGAAGAAAACATAGACATAATGCAAACCATACCGTACTGCAAGTGGAAGAAAACGCGGCTCGACTCTTGTATTGATGTCACTTCAATCTTCAAGTACAAGCACTCAATTCCTCTCTCTCACAAGTTTTGATACTGGATTACAAAGTAAATAACAAGATTACAACTTTTGTGCTAGCTAACAAAGAGCCTAAATCCTAAGAAAATAAACACAAAACTTAATCCTAGTCTTCGCTGCCTTTTTCTTTGCTGAAACCAGTATTATAGTCAAAAACCAAAAGAGGAGGATCCCGGGATGATTGGGGGAGCAAACGCTCCCCAACTGAATCCAGTTGGCCGCGAAAACGCGGCTTGGGCCGCGTTTCCGCGGCCCTGGTGTGGCCAGGTGGCCACACCAAAAGGGGGGAGATCACTAGTTTGGTGTTTGGCCCGTATCTTCTGCTGGTTTTCTTGTTTCTGCTTCAAAACGTTGACGAAACAGCCTTGATTGTGTGGCTTCAATCGCTCGATTCAGGGAGGATTCTTCTCAACCTCTTGATATGCCAAGATTTAGCCCTGATTTCTTCATTTCGAATTTATTCTGAATTAATTCAGAATTTGGTGGGCTTTTGGGCTTGTTTCTCTTTTCTTTCTTTAAGCACTTGGGCCTACATTTAGCAAAGAAAAAGAAAACTTATTAATAAGATTTATTAGCTAACAAGTATGGTAAGGTGACAATATAAATGCAATATATGTGACAAATCACACCCCCGCCCTTATCTTTTGCTCGCCCTCGAGCAAAACATCAGACTCATTCTAATCAATTATTGGACCACTTTCGCAGGTCACTCAATTGCACTGAGCATGTGCAACAAGCCGTTAAACCTCTAGGTTACCCCTAGAGGACGAGTTTTGTCTCGTGAGGGTTTTCAGTAGATTGCACCCACAAAAGCCATAAAGAAAGAAAAAAAAGTTAGTATTTTCGAAAAGCATTTTTTTTAAAAGGAGAAAATATTTGAAGTATATTTGTGAGAGTTTAAGTAATCTATAAGTTATAGGAATATCAAATTTTCATTCCTAAACTTAGTCTCTATTCAAAAACATGTCATCAATTAAAGTAAGGAGTCAAATTGTACTTCTCATCTAGTCTATTAATTTACCCTGAGTCGTATGCACCATCGTGACTGTGAAGTTGACTAAGGGTTCTTTAACATTAACTCCTATGCCTTATATTTATTTATTTTTGGTGAAATTTATTCCTCAATTTCATTAGGCTTTCTAATCTGCCTATGTAACGAGCATTCAGTCGGTGACACCCAAACCGGACAGTTTTAGGGCACCAGGTGAGAAAACACCCCTAAGGACTTAAACACTCGAGCAGATAAGGCCACGAAACTAAAAATTTTATTTATAAGATGTACCCCTTTTAGGTGTGAATACTTATGCTTCATGAGGCATAAATACCCAGCTTAATCAGAGGATTATGTATACATTTTTTTTCAAACTCATCTAATTATCTTTTGTATAAATACTAAGGCTTGCTTAGGCCAAAGCACCTAGCTAATCAATAATTAGACTTGTTTTTTTATAATATATTTTTTTATAAGGCATAAGAGTCTCTGTTTTCAAACCCTAAGTGTGTAAGTGTATTTAGTGTGCATATTTCATCAAGGTAAATATCAAGACTAAATTACTTTCACAAATTTTCTTCCTAACCCTAAACATCAAACAAGTTATCTTATTTTGACCAAGTGTAAGAAAGTCCCAATTATGATTCTCCTATTCCTTAAAATTGACTTAATTTCTTACAAAAAATATATCAAAATATGTTCTAACCTTTCAAAAGTTTTTTGTTTATATATATATATATATATATATATATATATATATATATATATATATATATATATATATATATATATATATATATATCAGTTATGTTAGAACCTCCCCCACACTTATCTCATGCATTGTCCCAATGTATGAAAGAAATGTATACATGCATGAAATGAAATGTAAAAGAGGTGCATATATTATACAGAAATATGTACAATATCAAGTTTCACCCACACCTAGAGCTTTTTCGGTCTTATCCCTCTAGCTTTCTTCTCATCATTCCAATGGGTCCTCTTTATAGGACACAGTGGGGAGGCCAAGTGTTTTGTCATTTTAGCTTCCTGCCTCCCCAGTCTCACCTTCTTTAGGTGTTTCTTCCTCATATTGCCACAATCATTATTCAAAATTTTACCACCACCACCCTTCTCAGTTGGAACTTCCTCATTATGAATGCCTAGGAATTCTAACTCAGTTCCATATATCTCCTCAAAGCTTAAATCAACACTTTCACCTAGAAATGTATAATTAACCAAATGATCCCTAGTTGGTTCATCCAAACACATGAGTTCTTCTTCGAAAAGGTTTTCAAAGAGTATGTCAATCGAAGGTTCTTGAACTATATTCTCATGCGATACATTATTGGTTGGCTCATCGAAAGTGAAGATATTCAAATCAAATTTTCCCTTTCAAAGGGTACTTTAACATTAGGATCTCCGACATATGCCTTCTCATCAAGATAATCGCCTTCATTGAATAATTCACTAAGAAACAGCGACTCATCTTCTATATCTTCACTTTCTTCATCACAATTATTTTCAACAAAATTTACCTCAAATGATTGATCCCTTATCTTACGAGGTTGTTTTTCTAGGTTGAAGACATTGACTTCTCTAGTCATGTCCCCAAAAGTTAACCTCATGGATCCATTCCTACAATTGATGATGGCATTGGCAGTAGAAAGGAATGGTCGCCCTAGGATAACAGGAGTTTGAGCCCTATGATTGGAGTTAGACACAGGTTGTGTCTCAAGAACTATGAAATCAACAGGGTAAATAAACTCCCCAACCCGGATAAGAACATCGTTAATCTCCCCTTTTGGAACTTTCACTGAACGGTCGGCCAGTTGGATAGTGACTCGAGTTGGACTAAGATCGCCCAACCCGAGTTGTTGATAAACTGAGAATGGAAGCAAGTTGATACTTGACCCCAAGTCAAGAAGTGCACGACTAATCTCGGCTTGTCCTATTGTGCAGGCAATGGTTGGACTACCTGGATCCTTGTACTGACAGGAATCGGACCCGATAGTAGCTCACTAACGTTAGTGGCTAAGAAGACCTTTTAGGTACATTAGTCTTCTCTTCTTGGTGCACATGTCCTTAAGAAACTTAGCATAAGATGGGACTTGTGGATGGCATCAAGAAGTGGCACATTTATCTTCACTTGATTAAAGATCTCAATTATCTTATCCATGTGCGGATTTTGCTTGTTTTTTAGCCTATTAGGAAATGGTGCTATAGGCTGGTGCACATGACTGGTTGACTTATCTTTTTCAGATTCATCAACTTTAGGAGGGGTGGGATTAGATGAGGTGGATGCTGAAGTGTGATTGTGCTGACTAGGATTGGGTGGTGTTGACACTTTGTTATCAACTTTCTTTCCCGACCTCAATGTATGAACTGTTGGAACCTATTTCAATGAAGACGTTTGTGAAGATCAAATTCATTTGGAGCTCTAACTCATGAAGAATCAAGAGTCCTACATGATCAAGATGTGCCAAGGAGAGTTGATAGAGTGTGGTTTGTAAAGTTGAAATAGCATATAAAAGCCTTGACACAAACACACACTTCATTGGTCCATTAGTCGACTTGAACTCCTTTATAAGTCGACTAACCCATTGACTAGTCGACTTAACCCAAACCCAAGTCGACTAATCCTGTGTCAAATATCTGACCCAACTCTCTGTTTGATAATTAGTCGACCGACAGTAAACCAAGTCGACTAATATCTTTTTGTAGTCGACTTATAGAAGTTCCCTAGTCGACTAATCCCTGGTCAAGTCGACTATCAAGTAGTTGCAGTCGACTTGAAGTAATTATTCTGAAACTGTCTTCCAACGGCCACTGACCTAGTCGACTAATAG